>VZRR01007339.1:648538-672426 GCA_013398015.1 Oreocharis arfaki | reverse complement strand
GGGCGCGGCGCGGCGGGGCCGCCCGGCAAGGCCGGAGGGTGCCGGCGGGGCTCCCCGGCCCGGCAGCCCGCCCCTTGCACGGGCACCCGCAGCCCCCCCGCCCGGCCTTTCCGCCGCACCCCGGCAATTTTCGGAGTTGGGCGGGAGCCGGATGACCTGATTACAGCTTAAACATCTGCTTTTAAAGCCATTTCTCCGTCGCGTACAAAGGCGCTTCTGCTTATTTTTCTCCCTGACTCTTCAGCAACCTCTCGGCTCAAAGTAGTAGCTGTAACTTTTCACACACTGAGATGTTACCTACCTCCCTACCTACCTATCTAGGACCGCTCTCTTTTTACGCCTTTATCCTTTTCTTTTAAACTCAAAGGCGTTTCACACACGAGATGCGAAACACTCGGAGAAGTTAGACAGATGAGCAGCTTTGAACATTTAGCTGGCTACCCACTGCACTACTTTGATTTTCCAAACTTTATCCACCACATCTCTCACTCTGGAATGAAAGATGCGCGACTGTGTTATCTTAAACGCTCTCAAGGAAAATCCCTATATTCCTCTGTCCTGAAATAACTGGAAATGCCTCCTAATCATGGAAACGTTACAGCAGATGTAACCAGCGGGCATTGCGAGGGGGCTGTCTATGATCAGTCAGGCAGTTTTCTCTCACATGCTCGTGTTTTACCCCTGTGTTTTTCTTTGCATTTGTGCTTTGCTGGGCCCGACCCGAGAGACAAGGTGCCTGGGTATATAAACTGGTTCGACAGTGCTGAGGTCAGCATGTGGGAATTACAGCAGGTACCACACACACAGAGCCAGAATCACACGGCACCGTTATACAGCAAGCGCAATAGAAAACCACAAATGTTTCAAGTCCTTTGAAGTATACGGCAAATGTGTAATTCATAATATTGACCATACAGGAAGAAAGAAAGAAAAGAAGGTATTTTATAATGGCAATGACGTGTCTTCATCCCCAGAAAAGTTGTAATAAAAGAAACTACTTTTAAATACAAGTTTGCAAAAGTATTTTAAAGATACAACAGCTAAACCAATGGGATTGAAATGAATACTCTGTCCTGACTTTGTGGGTGGCTCTGAAGTGGTGGCATTTCATTTGAGAGAGTAGGAGCCATAGAGACCTCTCTAGAGACAGTTCTGTGCACGTAAGTGCACAGACAGTACAGGTAGAACTGGAATCATCATGACCTTGTCTTTCAAATAAAATATCCTACAAAGGGTTTAGTCTTTATAAGAAAGCACTGGAAGTGTGAAAATGTGAATTGCACAAAATTCATTGTTACAAAATGCATATAGCTAGGCACACAGGAATAATCTTAACCCTGAACTTACAGCCAAATGCTGTAATTGTTCTTGCATATGATACAAAATAGCATTTCTGCTAAACTAAAAGCAAATCTTGTAGATGCAGGGTTTTACTTAAAAATATTTTCTTTTGGCTTACAATCCTCTAACACAATATTTAAAGTTATGTTTTGCAAAAAGCAAATTTAAAGCACTATATTTTTGCACTACTACTTCATCCATTTGCAATACCTTTGCTAAATCTATTCATGTAGTACTAACTTGGACTTTTTACTGCCCTCAAATACACTGAGTTATGATGCTGCTTTATTATAAATAGAAAGATAACATCATGCCTTCCTTCTGCAAAACCCACTGGATAGACAACAAACTTCAACTACTTAATGATACACATTTGAAGTTCAGAGTAAGTTATTTTGGTGCTCTTAACTTGGACATCACTAGAGGCATTACCAGGCTTACCAAAATTTAATTAAATTTCAGCCTTCAGAGTTTAAGCTAATTTGAAAAGGGTGCGGGTACATTTGAGTTCGAGCTTTGTAGGAAACTATGTTCCTAATGTCAACTATTAAGTGTGACTAAAACTCTCTAAAATCACACTGCAGCCATTCCTTACTCTTTTGGATTTCCAGTAAGCTCACTATTTTAGTAGAGAAAGAACAAAAGGGTAGGCATTCCTTATCGACTTAGAGATAGTCTCATCCGAAAAAAAAAAAAAAGTATCTGTAAATCTTTTCGGACAGTAGGTGTTAGTGAGAGAAAAGAGCAGGACGTCCTCTGATGTGAGACATGCCGGCTCCTGCACTAATCTACCAGTAACTCCAAAAGACGACACACATTCAAGACATTGTCACGTTCTTTGCAAACTTCTTAAACTGTTCTTAGCGTGTCCTTCCGTACTTGAACGGTAACTCGGGCTTTGCCAGATTTATCGGCACTTTCTGGTTCCAGGACTTCACGCTCTTTAGGAAACTCGCACGTCTGAAAAAAAACAGATCTCAGAACCTCTGCATTGTCAACGGTCCTGGATTTACAGCTCATGGAGGAAGAAATTGTTTCTAACCATCCATTTTCCTTCGGGGTAAGAATCAAGATGCGCTTTAATGCAGTTAGGTAGGGATTGCCTCTACGTAATTGCAACAACCAGCAGCGTTACCCTGCGTCAGGATACTTCATAATCACAACCCTAATTTAAAAAAAAAAAAAAAAATCCTCCTTTTGACTCAGTCTTGCTGGTTGGTCATAACACGGCAACAACTATCCCCATTAGTTGTCCGCGCGGTCAGCTCCGCGGCTCCTGCTCCTGTGCAAGCCCCGCGAAGGGACCGAGTTCGCAGCCGCTCGAGCGGCCGCTTTCGAGCTGTCGGCGGAGCCGCCTCGCTTCTCTCCCCGGCGGCCCGGGCGGGACGGCGGAGCCCGCGCAGCCCCCGCGCTGCGCCGAGCGCGGACCGCGGCGGGGCCGGGTCAGAAGGTGACGAGCCGGCCGTGACCACGCTCTTCCCTAAGCCCTGGAGAGAACTGCACCGCTCCTCTGCGGGAACGGGGAAACTTTGGGAAGAAGGGGCCGCCCGCGCCGCCCCGGCGTCAGGGGGGAGCCCCAGTGCGCGGAGTGACGGACTGCAGCGGCTGCGGACATGCGGAGCTGCGCTGGGCTCGCTCTCTCCGCGGGAAGGGCTGCGCTGTCTCGCCCGTCTCACGGCCAGCAGAGGATCGAGAGGCACTTTTTCCCCGAGTATCGAGTTGTGGCAAAATTGTAAAACAAATATTCTAATCTGATCACTGACAAAGCCATAAAATTAAATCGCTGTCTGCAGAGGGAAATATGTCTTAATTACCTTAATTAAAGCAAGATAGGGCCTTACACACGTTCATTTTGAAGCCACTAAATGTACTGATTATCATACAAATCAACCTTTAAATGGGGGTCATGCTTTTCCACTACATTAGTTTGTGTTCCACTGCATAAAACAAAGCTATATGGGAAGCTGACCTCTGGTGAAAATGATGCACTTCAGCTGCACAAAACTGCTGACCCTCTTCATTGGGTCCTTAGGAAAGAACCTGAAGGAGTTTGCATACGATTTGGAATACAAAAATGCCTTTCATATTGCGTTAATACTGCATTAGGAACTACTGCCTGAGCTAAACTTATGGCCTTAAACCCAAGCACATAATCATTTTAATCACCTTGCATTCATAAGTAAGAGCCATCACAAAGCACCGCTACTGCCATCATTGTGTGAGTTAGTACACAAGGCCATGAAAAAGATAAGATTTGTGTTTGCTGGTATAACACTTTCCCAGCAACTATAACTGGGGAAAACTATCTGTATTTTCCTTTAACAGGAGGAATGCAGGATATTTATAGCAATTCAGAAGTCAATATACAGATGTTATATGTACTTACAGAAGTTTATATAATTAAGGCACATTTATTCAGAATTTATGATTTTTACAAGAAGAAAGTGGCCTTGTTTTAACTAAGCTTCATAGTCAAAATTAACATTTTTGTTTTCCTTCATGGCTTTCTAGCTGAAAGACATATTTTAAAAACTAATAAGCAATTCTACCAGAAAATTGCTCAAATTTAGGAAATGTACAGAAAAGATGATTTAAAGAAAAGATAAGCATACTGCATGAGGAAAAAAGCAACCAAAAGTGCTTTTCTGTTGTCTGGTTCTTTCCTTTTTTTCTTCTCCTGTGCTATGTACTCCTTCTAGCAGAAGACATCACTAACAAATGCAGTCTGGGAAAAATACCTCTCTAACCAAAAGCTCTACTAGCAATCTGTTATTTTATTGTTATAATTTGGATGTTAATTGCTCTGATGTGCCTAAACAGAGATTTTACTAAAATACTACTAGTTAAAAAAAAAAAATCTTAGGCTGTTAGTAGTAAAATATGTTGTATTCAAGATGACTGCTTTCATTCCTGGAAGACAAGAGTTCAGGCAGTGGAGTGGTAACAATCTGTGTTTGTTCCTGTCTGCTCAGGAGAACTGTTTCTAATTGATCTGGCATGGAATTTAGTTGGAAATGTGTATGTTGCAACCTAAGCGCAGTCCCTGTATGCTTTGTAAAGTGATCACCATATGGGCCTTATTTGAAACATTTGAAGGTTTTAGCTATTAACCTTGTTTAAATTGTGCTGTAAATTCAACTCTCTGAGCTGAAAAATATATATAACTGTGTGTATGTATATCTATCTATGAATCTATATGTGTCTATATGAATACAGACATGCATACACACACATATATGCATAAACACACCTACAGCTACAGACATACATACACACTGACCATTTTAAATATCATGAACATGTGTCAGTTATTTGCATATAATTACTAATTAATGAAGGTACTAGTTACATATTTAGAAACTCTGTTCGCTGGAAATATTGTTCTGAAAAAGATGTAGCTGATGTTACAGTCATTTTCTGTAGATGCCATTTTAATATTTGAGAGTATTTTTGTATTCATTTTTTTGTGAAAAAAATATGCTCAGCTCTATTTCCACACATCAGAATATTTTTTAACTGCCAATCTGATGTCACAGAGATTTAATTAAGAAAGCCCAGGTAAACTAACAGCAAAACTGTCTGAAGTTCCTTCACAGAAAACTCTTAGGAGACAACGGTTAACTGTGATTCTTTCAATCATAGGGCCAATTATCAAATTTTAACCCCGCAAAATCTTAATAGTGATTTCTTCTTCTGAATGTAAAATGAATGGCTAGGCTTTGTTACAGGTAATAGTGCTAAGTTATGAATGCTGATGGCCTTCTTGTACAGCCTTAAATTACATTGAAAAAGATACAGTTTCTTTAATTAAAAAAGCTGCACTGAACTAATCCCTCTAGCTGAAAAAAGAAAAGTTTTAAGCAATCTCTTTCTGCTCTGGGAGAGAAAAGCAGACAATACCATAACAGATCAGAAACATAAGCTATAGTGTGCAGCCAGGAGCACAGCAGGGAACTGAATACTGCTCCGACTGTGTCATTTTTTAATCCCCCATCCCAGTTTTCCCCGTCTGACCTCATGCTGAGATGAAGTTATCACAGAAGACAGCTTTACTCTTACCAATGAATCCAACCCTGGATCTGTATTATCCTCAGCAGATCAAAACACCGCTTTCATCAAATAGCATTATCTGCATAAAAGGCATGCAATTGCCTGATAATTTCACCCAAACTATGCTATTCATTTAAAGGACAAGAAGAGAAATGTAATTCATTCCTTTTTTTCCCCCTGGAAAAGCTAACTTATACTTCACTCATGGGAACTTTTCTTTTTTTAACAGGAGATCTCAAGAAGAGGTCCATTAAAAGTTTCCCTCTGGTTTACAATTAATTGTTAGAGTACCCCTGTGCCGTGTGAGTGACCCAAGTGTAGTTATGCAGAAAACTGGCACAAAGCTTGCTGTAGCCATGATACTGATTCCATTAGCCATGGTCCTGCTAACCCTAATAATCAAATCATATACAGCATAATTGCAGCAGCCTAAAAATAAATAGTAGCTGAAGGTGTTTACAGGACTTTCCTACAAATGGAAATTCAAAGTCTAATAATTTTGCCCTAGCTCAGAAAGGCTGCACCACAAGGTCCTGAAATATCTTCACTAATGTATGTGTTGTTTATAAAAAACATGTACATATATTAAGAACTCATGCTGGTGCCTTGTCTTCCAGAAAGGAAAGCACACAATACTGTGGCTCATTGGTTTTATTGATATGCACGAAACATTAAAGTCATGACGGAGGTGAGCAGATCGCTCCAAGTGAGTGCTGTTACAACATCTATTGTATTTGGACTATTACATGTACTCTGCTTGTTAAACTATTCTTGGTATACTTCTGCTTGTAAAGGGCTCATGCATATCTCTTCCACAATACAAAACCCCTCAAACCTAAAAATAATGTGGTTTTTTTCCAAATTTTGTTTTTGTTTTGCTAATACTCGTTTGAAAGATTATACATACTTTTGTGTTGAAGTCTTGTGTTTTCTAGGTTGTTGGGAAGAGGTTTTCCTGTTTCCTGAATAGCACTGTGGATGTTCAGCACCAGAAATAAGCACTGATTTTTATCTGGCAGAGGGAATTCTCCCTCTCTTTTTCTAATAGTACAAAGGCCTTGGTATATCATGGGACTGCAAATGCTAAACTGAGTACTTGTTGTGGCCTAAATATTGCCTACTCCATACAATACCAGTTACTTTTCTTTAGGACCAAAAAAAAGGTACTGTCCTCTATTCAGAGGATTTTTTTTTTCCCAGCATGTCTTTGATACTTTTTAAAACAGGATTTCTTTGAAGTGGCTCAGAGGTTTGGAATCACAGGAGTTGCCTCAGAAGAGCTGGATTATTGAGCCTTACACAGGCACATCACACATTTACCATGGGGCTACAACGCCTCTGTGTACACACAGACCCTATGGAACTTTATACTATAAAAAAACCAGTTTAGTTCACAACTTTCTGTGTCTTTTCAGCTTCAGATAGAGCTCTTTTTCCCCCCTTGATTTCACAGAAGCTTTGGATGTTTCAGTGCTTCTTTATAAAATTAAAAAATATAAACATATATATTCACTTTCCTTGCCAAGTGTTATCTTACTTTTTAATGGAAACACTTCCCTAACATAGAGGATTCTGATGTAGGAACTCTGTATCTGAAAGCTTGTGTCCTTTTTCCAACTGTATCAGCTAATCAGAGAAAGTAACTGTGGTTTTCTTTTCTTACATAATTACTTCTCATATATTCTCAGAACATCTCACTTATGGCAATATAAATGGTGTACTATTATTAAGGATTAATGTATGCAAGTACACTTGGGTTTGGATCTGTGTTCATCAGCATTATTTCCTATTTGAACCCTGTTTGTAGGGTTTATTATGTGTTTCCATGGCAATGGAATGTAACTTCTTGTTGAACGATTTTTTCTTTCAAAAATTATTTGTTGTTGTTGAAATGGGTTCTACCCCAAGGCATTCAAACCAAGATTCTTGTGGGAAAGAAAAGAGCACAGGCTAAAAATGTTGATTTCCTGTATTGATATGGAATTATGCTACATATGTTGGTATAACCACCTGTGGAGCCCCACAGGCTGTTAACAACTACGGGGTCTCCTTTCTGCTCATGAAAAGCAGCGCAATTTGATGAAGGAGGAACTTAGGAAGAGGAGTGCTAGTCAGAAAGCAAGCTGTAAGCTCCCCTTCCTCCAGGCTTCATGGCTCCTTCTTACCTACAATTTTGTGGAGCGAGGGCATAGAAAAACTATAGGTCAGATCTAGAACCAGAGCCCTGTCCAGGTACCAGGGATAAAGATGGAAGAGTATGGTGACTCCTAGTTTACTAGGTAGAGATCTTGTTTTAATCCTTCCCTCCATTCCCAGACCAGTGATATTATGGCAGCTATAACCAAAAGTTCTGTTAATATGGCATGTTAAGTGCATCACAGCCTACCAGCCTTACCTTTTAAAAAGTTACAAGAAATAAAATGCAGAAAGCCAATCCTCTCAAGAGAGAGTTCCATGTAGGAAAACCAAGGAAGTGACATAGAATAGCATTGATAAATACAGACAGAGCAACCAGAAACTTTTCCAGAGATGCTAATACTGATGCCCTGGTACCACCAACTTTGCTAGACCAGAGCTCAATTTTTTAACATTTACACTATTTCAGGATATACAAATTATCCTCGTTCTGGATTTCCAAATATTTTTTGTGCAAATGTGTTTATTTTTACGGCTTGAGAGAAGTTCACAACACATTAAAAATACAGCTTTGTTTAGGCTTGTTCATTTTAAAAACTTAAATAAATAGAATTGAATATATAGAGTTCTTAAAACACTAGAAACTAAATATGGAAACTCCAAATGTCTTCGGTGATAATTACACAAAGACACACAAAAATTGTTGACAATATAATTCTGACCTCAAACAGCAGTTCAGAAGAGAACTGACTTCAGCCACCTCAAGTGACATAAACTTAGATTCTGTGATAGTCATCTCATATTCAGAATGTGAATTCCATATGCACATGCAGAAACATAGCAGTTTGAGTGGGACTCTGTAGTCTTTTATATATTTCACCTCAGCATTAGAGAACCACCTACAGTGGACACAGTTTTGAGATTGATATAAATTCGGACTTATGTAGTTCCTCCCATCATATGCTTTTGACCTTCTGTTTGTGTTTTCTTTCAGTTCTCTATTAAACACCACCTATATTAGTTGAGGTGATGTTGAAACACCCACAACTTCTGGATGTATGAGTTCTTTGTTTCCTTTTTTTCCAGAATTTAAATGCAGAAAAATTAAGTAGAATGGAGAATGACACCAGAAAACACACTTTTGCTTTCTCTATCTTCATATTTTCAGTTCTCAGCTCCTACCATAGCAGTGCAATATTTGTGCTGCTGATTTCGTGGCAGTGTAAGCGCACAGAGCATGTCTGGTTCTACATTACTTCTCCTGAATTATATTGGATCAAGATTACATCCACCATAGTGCATTCATCAAAGCTTTCAATAGAAGATGAAATGGCAGGATCTTTTAAAAGCCGAAATTGTCATCAGACCACTGAACGCTTATGATGTGTTGACGATATCATAGTAAGTCCCTGAATTTAGACAAAAGGGTTGAATCTTAGAAAACCTAAATCCCAGTTCAGCACTAACGCCAATTCTAACATTTGCCAACTCAGAGAAAAGCTGTACCACCATTCTGGGAACAGGACTTGCACAAGGCAAAATGGAAAAGGAAATACTTCTAAGTAGCTTCATTTTACAACGTAAGTCTTCTTGGAAGCTTTCTAAAGAACACAGCGATAGATCCTCTTTCCTAAATATTCCGTACTTGTAGAAAACTAGTGAAACCCTTTGCATATGCACATTATAAAAACACAGATTTTCTGTTCTTACACCAGTCATAAAGAAATGGAAAATTATAAAGAAGCAGCAGAAGAAATCTATAGCTCATGTGCTGGCAAAACTAGAGCTCTGCGTTTTTATTTTTCCATTACAAAATAAATAGTTCTCAAAATAATCTCAGAACAATAAACTTGTAGTGTCTGTCAGAAAGAATTCTATCATGGAAATTTTAAAAAGATAGATAAAAACACCTATTGATTCAGTTTTATTTGGCTTATGACTTTCTCTAGTACTGCTGCAAAGGCTGTATTTGTACAGCCTGCCACTTTGGCCATTTTGAGTACTGTGGAAATAGCACTTTCTTCCTCTGGCAGTCTCTTCTCTAGTACCACACTTAAGCTACTCATCTTCATTTTAAGGATCCTCCAGTTGCCCTTTTCCATCCTGCCAGTCACTGCTTTCTTCCTGTCAAGAGCTCAACACCCATGTCAACCTGGCATACGATACCAGTAGCTGTTGCCAACTCCTAAAGTTTGAAATGCATCTCTCTGCTTCCTTTTTTTCCTATGATTCCTCTCATACTTGGGAGAAAATGCTCTTAGAGATTTTCTTTCCCAGAGTAAGTTTAAAAAGCTTGGACAGTATTTGCAATCGTGCTGACCAGTACTCCTTGTGCTGCTGTGCGGCAATTAGCTGCACTGCCTTGTTGCTTTTGTTTAATGATTAGATAGTAAAGTTCTCTGGACGCAGGAAAAGTCTTTTTCCATTTATGCTACATCTAATGCAGCGTGTCTGAGAGCTCTCACAGTCTGAGTGCTCATCGAAGCCATGGCAATACAAATAAGTAACAACATTGGCAATAATCAAATTCACACACCACTTCCTTTGGTAATTTGATAATAGGTTCCATGTCTCTGCTGATAATATTCCTCATTTTTCTGCTTTCTATATGTGTAAGGACTACTTTGGCTTCAGGAAGTGCATCTGCATGTGTTAATCGTCGCGTAAATTCCAAGCTATTTTGACACGTATGCTTAGTACACCCTAAAATAAGAAGCAATATGCAAAGAGCAATGAGATTGTTATATCCATCAAAAATCAACCAATGGCATTAATAATCAAGGCTGCCCATGTAACTGTAATTCTGTATCCTGCTTTTAGATATAAGGATACTCTAATGATCAAACACTTAGCTTTTGTAGAGGCCAGTCTTATTTAGAGGAAAGGTAGTTAATCACTATTTAGTTTCATCCCCTACAAGCAATAGATTTTGCCTGATCTTCCTGACTACATGCCACAAGAATTATGCACTGAATAAAAAGGAATTGGACTTTGATGATTCTTGCGGGTCCCTTCCAACTCAGAGTATTCTATAATTCTGTGCAAACATCATCAGTTCTGTCACAGGCAGTTCTGTGCTACTGGAGACGTGATATTTTAGTATTTTACATTAAAAAGAATGTAAAATACTGGGGCCCAGAATTCAAGCTCTGGAATTGTTTCAAAAGCATAGAAATATTGTGTGCCTAATTTGAAACCCACAGGTAGGCCCGAGACAGACAGCACTATGCTGCACAGCACTGTCAATGTTTTTAGAAAATACCTAGCCCAGTAGAGTCAACTGTGAATATTGGGCTTGAGATACTCATCCCTAATCACACAAAAACCTTTAGCAGATGCAAACTAATTACTGTGTTCTTCGGGTGACACATTATGTTCCCTAACCTGCAAATCACCTTTTGTCCTGCAGTCCATCACAAACATATAGTAATAGTTTTCAACTTCAGGAGAAAAGATCCCAAGGAAAACCCATTTGGTACAAACAGGTGTTCATTTCTACAGGAAGGCCACTCTGTGCACGAGGCAATTGTTTAATTAAATCATGTAACACCACCACAGAAATAATGTTTCACAGGCATCCACAGTTTGCTGTCTCTTACTCACAGAATATAGTTTTGCAAATTTTAATATTAATTTATTTTATTCTTATAACTTCTGAGCAAAAACCATAAAAATGAAAAACTTATTTGATGGATAAACATCAGCTCTCACAGTAAGTATTAAGAAATTTTAGCCTTTGGTCAACAAATCTTTATCAACTAACAAATTTGTGTGATGGTAGACTAATGAAAGGAACATCTCTCTATGCTCTTTCTATTCAGTTTCAGCTATCAGTTTCTTTTAAATGCTGAGCTTTGGAATATGTTACAATAAAATAAATATCAAATTTCAATTTGAAATGCTGTTCTTAGGGGAAAAAAACATCAACCAAATCTGAAAGTAAAATGCTAACCAAAGTTGAATAACCAAATTGAAGGAAGACTTTTCATTTTTGACTTTGGGAAAAAAAAAAAAGTTTGCATTAGCAAACTGATTCACACTCTCTTTCCCTGGTCACTTTAAACCTCTCCATTATTCTGTTTCAGTTCTACTTGAAACAGTCCTCTTCTCTCTTTATTTTTTCTGTTTGGACATCAGACTAAACCAGTGATCACTCAGTCAGCTTCCCTGAGGACATTCACTAGGTCTCCCCAAGTACATCCCCTCCAGTTCACACATGTCAGACGCAAATCCACCTTACTTAAGCTCTGGACTTTTTTCCACAGCTTTGTCCACCTCAAATTCCTCTTAATGCTCTCTCACACTTGCAATACTTTCTCTTCAGTTTTACACTTTAATTGACCACAGGAGATGTGTGGGCATCGGCTCGCTAAAATATGACTCTGCTGGGACCAGCAGACAGACTACAGTTAAAAAAGAAAACTCTTTTTATTTTAAATTCCATTGCTCATCATCAAGTGTCCTTTCAGAAACTAGATAGAATGGTTGAGATGAAAATTTTTCAATTTTTAAATAAGAAATACTTAGTTCAGACAGCATCTTCAGAAACCTCACCTTCCAAAGAAGACATTTCCTTCCCAGCAGGGGACATTATCTGTTCCTTAGCTCCACTGTACCTCTTCACTGCTGCTAGTTGTCAGCTGGTCAGGTTTGCATTAAAAGAAATTTCTACAGTGTACCAGCATCAGTGAAGTGATTTAACTTAACCTTGGCTCTTTGAGTAGCCCTTGTGGCATCATTCTAACCCATTTAATTCAAAATAACCAGAAAATTAGTGGAAGATTTTCTAGGACCGTTTTAGCCTTCACTTAACTACACAGAAGTGACTTAAAATCTTTCTCTTCTGTACTGACTCTGTTGTAAAATGGGAGGAGGTGGCCTAGCAAAAAAGTAGGTTTAATTTTTAAATTTAATTCTTAAGGAAAGGAAAAGAAATGTTTCAGGAAAACAGTCAATCTTTTGAAATATTATATTCAAAAATAGTTGGTTTTAAACCTTTTTAGGCAATTTTCTCATTCGGCTGTGCCAAACATTTAGTACTGAGCTGATAGGTTTGAGATTGCTTAGTTCGGTGTATTGTATGCTTTTTCTAGAAGAGGCTTTGTAACTTTGCTCACCAAATGATAAAATAAGTTACTCTTTTAAATATTTTATGTATAATCTCCTACTACTTTGACACAAAGTTTCAGTAGAATATATTGTATATTCAGATACAATATTCCTAGCTATGTTTCTACAAGTGGTGGAAAATAAAAGAATAATACATATTCTGTATCACTGTGAAAATGTCTAGAGGAAGAACTGAATGAATAAGAGGAAAAATATCAGCTGCGTTTATAGTGCTAAAAACAATGTATCTAACCACATGGTCAAAATGCTACTGTTCAAAATGCCATATCCTTCTCTCTGCTAGTGCTTTTTATTCTCCTGATCCTCTTTCCTGGTTTTGTTTGGCCAGATTGTTGCTTTGCCCTCTGCTTGCCAAGGAAGAGAAATGGGAGTTTCATTATGGGGCTTTCTTTGATTAGCTGTGGTGACTTGTGAGTCTGAGCACAATAACTGATAAAATTAGAGGAAGCATTCCTTGTCATAACCAACACACTGGCTAATTTTCACACTGTACTGAACGCTGCTCAAATTTGGCCTCCCCCCACTTACGTCTGAATTTCCACATTACATGTGGTACAGCTTATAGTAAAACAAATAGATATTATGATAACAAACAAGAATCTGAGTATTTAATATTTGTTACAAAATAACCCCAAAAACCAAAAACCCCAAATGAACCCTTCCTAAACAGGAAAAAATAAATCTAGAATAAATAAATAAATGAATGAACCAATTCAGCTTAAAAGAAGACTGAGTTAAGTTAGCTGAGAATATCAAACACTTAGGTTAGAATAAAATAGCATGGCTTTACCAATCTCACTTTGTACCAGTCACTAGTTACTTCGCTTTGTACTACCAGCAGCTTTAAAAAATATTTAATAAAAACTATCCAAAAGTTACGCTGTGGAAAGAGCCAGTTTTTAAATTTACCTTGCCATGGCTCCATTAACTATTTTTCCTACTTCAAAACATTTTTCCTAAGTTTATGGGAAGGAATTAGTCACCTTTCTTTGTTGCCATTGTACAGAAATGTCAGTTACAGCTGGATGCCTTTCCATCAATGCATTAATAACTCATATTTGTGTATTTTTACAGCATATATTACCATTTTATAATGAAATGTTAAATATTTTACTGGTATTTGTATTTTACTGTGATTTGTGCTGAGTACTGAGCACTTGAAGTGTTTCTATTCACTAGAATATTTTATTAAAATGAATTTTTAAAACCACCCATTGCTTAAAACAGTATTGCTGTTTTGTATACTTCTTGTCTTCCTTTCCTTACTGTGAATGAACATTTAGTCTGTTATAGTGTAATATCATGGATAGTGTAGGGCTTTAATCCACCTTTTATTTTGTAAATTAAGGACAGGTTCCAGACCTCTCTTTGCTGGAAGGCATCTCCATTCTGACTGGTGAACTTCTCCCTTACAGAATAACCACTTCGACTGTAACTTCTCAACAATGCAATGTTTTATTGCATTCTTTTCTCCAGTACACTTTGCTACATCTATTCTTACCTGGTTATCTTAAATTCTACCTACTGTCCAATATTGTAACTAAAAAAAACCCCAAAAATGATACACACAAGAAAGTCTTACTGAATCACTTCTCTTGACATGTATGAATTTTTAAAGTCTGAAATTAGCTGCTAACTGAAATTGTAGTGTTGTACTTCACACTACACAGAACACAGGATGCTTGCTTCCATGCTCATAGCTAAAATATGGAGTGTGCCTCCTTGGCTCCTCTTACTGCCAACACAGCTACAATCACCCATCAGGCAGGCTTTCAGCACTTAGAAGCTTCAGAGGCTAGAAGTCATGCAAACATACATTGCAAATGCCATGCTTTGGTATGAACAAAACTCAAGATCTACTTAGAATTTCCCCCCTCTAATTATTCAATGTACTTCTCATTATATATGATTTTTGTTTATTGTTTGAATTTCTCACAACTTGGGTAATGAAAATTAATAAAGTGTTGCCCTTGCCTATTCTTTGTGGCAAACATTAGGATTTTATCAGTAAAGTACGTGATTAAGAACAAGAGTTTTTAGTGGTCCAAAAAACCTGATGACAGAATTTTTGTTAATTTTTCCTTATGCTTGCCTTTTGTGTGAAATACTCTTCTAATAATACTATCAACATTTGGCCTAACATAGATTTATTTTTTTAAACTCTGCATAAATCAATCTTAACATTACAAATGATCAAACTTGTTATAAGATTTTCATTAGACAATATGTGCTTATATTTTGTACAAATGTGCCATTTCTTCTCACTGTCAGCATCCTCTGCCCACACTGGCATTTCCCACAGAGAAGACCAATTAATGTCCACTGTCATTTCAGTTACTGTATTGTATGACTACTTAATCATGTTCCAGCCCAGAGACTCTCTATAATTTCTTCTCACCCTCCCCTTCCACGGTAGTTAACTCAGATGAAATTCTCATTTGGTATTGAAAATTGAAAAGAGGACTTAAGAAATAGCAGCCTAAATTCAGTACTCTCACTTTCAGCATAGGATCTCACACAACATTCATGACTATACTGTCTAATCCAATTCTGGGTCAAAGTGCTGTCAGGTTTTTATTTTACTTTATTTTAAAATATTGTAAATTTTCTTGACCAAATCCAATCACCAATTCATCAAAGTATTATTCTCGAAGGCAAAAATCTATCTAATAGTACAGCTGTGGTTTTGAAGATGCGCTCATATTTCATAGGACAAGCAGAGGCAATACTTTAAAAACAGGTGGCCCCAAAATCAAGAGATACTGTTCATCCACATCTATGATTTAAAGTGAAATACTATCATCAGACTTCAAAAGCCAAAAGACTTTACAGTTACCAAGGTGGATGTTTGGGTAATTGTAGTCCAGGTTACAGAGATTCCAGAGATTTACAGCAAAGCACAGATACATAACATGGGCAATAGGAGTGGTGTGAAAAAATGCATTGTCTTTCTGTTGTTAAGACTGATAACAAGCCTTTCTTTTGACACTACTCGTAAAATATCTTCCACAGAAGTTCCACACATAATATATTTTAACAATTCAATCTGAAGCTATAAAGACATGGTTTTTGAAACATCCTTATTGAGATAAAATCTTTAGGTTTTTTTTCCTCCCTCTGGGCAAATGGTCCTGTATACTGCTGTTACTTTGATCAGGTGCTGAATACAAGACATAAAACATTACTGTTGTTTCCAGATTAACTAACCTGGAACAGATTGCCAACTGTTAAATGCTGACATGCAACTAAAACAGTGCCATTTGTGTTAAAAACCTACTTTACAGATGTAATAATTTCTAATAAGATTCATTATAGAATAATGTTTAAAAAAATTATGTAGTAAGAAAAACTTAAGGTCATATCTCAGAAACAAATTATTCACTGATCATGTCCACTTTTTGAAAGATACAGTTTTTAAATTTCTGAGATCTGAAATAATACTTTATTTCTATTTTCCCAACTGTTTGTACCTTGATTTGAAAGTGTCCTGGTGCCAGATATTGAGAAACAAACTCCTCAGTCAGGAAACCCCTCAGAAGCAGCAGGAAAAAAAAAGATGCTTCTGTGGGATCATTGTATCTCAAAAGAACAGATTGGTATCCTATGATGGCAGAGCCAAGGGATTCTCTGCATATCCTGACTTCCGAAAGTTCATTTTTATTATCACAAAAAATAGCTTCATAGTGAAGCTGGAACTTTTCGTACTTAGCTTCCACTCAAGGAATGGAAAAAAATGGGCACTGTGTCTTAGAAGCACTGTTTTAGAAGGGGTGAGCTGCTTTCTGTGATTGCTTCCTCTGCAAAAGATGTAGAAGTTGTTCACACAAGTAGATTAAAGCAGATGAACAATGAGTAGACACATGTAAAATAGGACATGGAGCTGGAGACAGCCACCCTAAATAACTGGCCTGACATAACACAGAAAATCTGAGAGGCAGAGCCAGAAACTGGAGGCACCACTCCCTCCCAACCACACTGTTCAAAAGACAAAATCAAAATACCTTAAGTTTAAGACAAGTGATGACTGCCATTGTGATGGAATTATCAAATCAAAGATAGTCATTGTTCCTTATCACCTTAAACTTCTTCAGTTAGAGCTCATTAATATATTCCTTTTATATTTTGAGAAGTTGTCTTTTTTTTATAATCTACAACCTTAAAAAAACCCCCACGAATATATGAATTTTTTTTTAGGGTAATGAATGAATGTTTTACACTCAGACCTACGAGAATATTTTAATAACTTGGAGCTAGCAGACTTGTTTCTACCAAATTCTGATGTTAATTTTTATGGAGAATCAGCTGAGCAATTTTGGAGGTCTGAAAATAACCAGAGGGTAGAAAACAAAACTCAGTTCTGCTGACTCAGTTGGGAAGATACTTATTACTACTTGCTTTAGGGATGTGGCAGCACCCTGGAGATCCTCCTAGGATTACATTCCACAGGAATATGCAGGATTTCAGAAGCCTGGGACACTGAATCATTCAAAGCAACATTTATATGAAGTCTGGATTTGAAATTACATTCTGTCAATGAAACAGCCCAATACTAACACCAGATATATTATAAAGAACCAAACAAAATATTACATCAGTATACGGCACTTCTTGAAGTTGCAAGTGACTTTAAATACGTGGTTAACAAACTTTTAAAAATAATGTAAATAACTCTTGTGGTTTTTTTTCTTTCTAACTGTTTGCTTATTCTTTTTGTTCCATAATCCAAGTATAAAAAAGTAAAATAAATTGATCAAAAATATGGCTCTCTGCAGAAGAATACCCATATGAACAAATACATTATGTGATACTACTGCACTAAACTTGCAAGTCCATGGGAATGCACAAATAGGGATTTTGTCTATTTCCCAAAGGCTTAGCAGGTAATGTGCTGCAGTAAGATTTCCTGTTATGCACATTACATTGTTTTACAAAATATCCTGTAAGACTTTTTCTTAGTGTGAAGTATTATGAACAAGCCACACTAAACTACCTCTGCCAAATGAAGAAGCTACATTTGTCAAAAGAAACGCCCTACATTTTGTGATACACTATCCTTTCCTTGCACTTGTGTATCCACTAATTCACAGATTCAATAATTTGTGTTTGTGCTTCCAGTTGTTAGTGAGAAATAGTCCAGTTGAACAGCCTAATTACTTATGTCTCTGTCACATCTCAAGTCATACTTAATGCTTTAGACATAGCTAAATTTTATGTTTTCTAGCAGTTGGATTTACAGTAACCTACCTCTGTCATCAAATGAGGGAGATACCTATATCTATATAACCTATAATTATTATTTCTTCAATAATTATTTGCAACGTTGATGCAGAATTTCCACCCAAATGTCTACAACTATGTCATGAATATAATTATTAATTTCTCCCAATATACAAAAAAAGGTCTTAGAATATAGGTCAAACCAAGGAGTCTCACTATTTAGGAGACCACCCCCCGCCCCGGTCCCATGTTGGTGTTATTGTTTTATTTCCTTTAGTGGTCTTTTCTTTATGTTTTATTTAAAATGTTAATGGAGTGTATCTGCAATTCAGATAATTTATCCTTAAATCACTGTTCTCCAGAATAATGCACTGTAATACACAGGCAAGTCCTCTTAAAGAACATGCATCAATTCTCTTCCCTTATGAAGCACACTGCAAATGCCCTCTAACAGGGCACAGCAGCATTACATAAATCATCTTATATGAAAAATTAACATGACATCAAATATTTATAAATATTAATGTGTATGTTAATATAACCAAAGCTGTAACAAACAATCATAACCTTGCCAAGTTTCTTAGGACAGGCGCCGCTGATAATGATATCCATTATCTCTGGGGGAACGCGCAATTATGAAAGTATACAGGGGATGCTATATTGTTATCTGCTTTTAAGTTCATCCATTAAACACTCCACCTCACACTGGATGTTAACCCTCCTCTTAGCTCTTTGTCAGGTACTATTATTCTGTGTATTTACACGTCCATGTGAATGAAAGATGAACAACTCTTAAATGTATACGATTTCCCTACTTCATTAACACATGTATCTAATTTCACATCACACATTCCTTTGCTCTATGGCAATTATACCTTAAATGTCTGATATGCACCTAGCTACCTATCTGTCTACCCATTTGTCCCTCTGTCCTGTGCATAGCATAGCTTTCACAGCAATTCGCAAACTTCTTCGGTTTATCTTTTATCACGTTGCATTTATGCTATTATTATTAAAGCTCTGACGGCATGTCCAGCAGAAATTTTAGTTTTTCTGGCACAAAAATTATTCCATAAAAATTAGTTTTATACCTAAACATAAAATACAGTAGAATACATTTCATCATAATCAAATTTCATCAGTTGCTAGGAATTTCAAGTGCTTTTTATTATCATCGCTTACCTAACATGGTAGTGACAGGAAATAAAATGTTGAGCCAACACCACAAAAGTAACCATGTTTCTCCAGGACATAAGACTAAAGGTTTTGCAGCTGTGCTCAGCACACGTGAAAAAGAGGTGATGTCCCAGAAAAATTCTTTTAAGATATACACCCAAGGCCAAGTGATGCTGATGATGACCATTTACAAAGAAGACTTCACATGAACTGAACAATGAGTTGTGCCTCTTTTTTAATACATAGACTCAAAGACATATAAAGACTTCTTCCCATTACTTATTTTTCAAAGAGCATGGTAAATGCAGATTCAGTAAAACCAGTCACTGAAATACTATACACTGTGAATATCCTTTATAATTGCAGACAAAGAAAATCAAAACAAACATTTTCACATAAGAACATTCTCTTCCTTATGATTCTTACCAATACTATTAAGTATGAAGATAGCAAAGTCCATTTTAGCAGTTGCTTGAGAAAACAGGCTCTTAAAAACAGGCTTAACACCTGGAATATGACTATTTTTATTTCCCTGAGGAGCCAGTCAACATACAGAGCAGGTAAAACTGCTCAAACTCACCCAAACTAGGGGAAAATAGGTGTCTAGCTCAGCCAGGCAGCACCTGGAAGCATGGACTGCAGTGAAACCACATCCAGTGCTGCTCTGTTACACAAACCCAATGTCCTCCCAGAGTGGTTACTTTTAAAGGCTCATCTAAGAAATGCACGTAACTTGTTCATGAAAGCTGAATATCAGTCTAATGATTCAGCTTAGATTAGCAACACTTTAAAAACCTGGAAATATTAGAGTTTAAGTGATTCACCCAGAAGAGCCAGCAGCACCTAAGGGAAGAAGTGAAAGCTGCTTGCTTTTTAACAACTATCTAGGTTTGGATCAGTCACTTAGGGTATGTTCTCAGTATCACACTGGTCACTCTGAAGTAAAGAAAAAGCATGAAAAGGAAACCATGAAGAACTTTTTTCTTTTTGGGGAGGAAGCAAAATAAAATAAAAATATTCAGGTTTTAATGAAAACATGGCCTGAGAATTTTGCCATGTAAAATAAGAACATAGACTGTTTTAATGATTATTTTCAATTCCCTTTTTTATTGGGTTGCCCACTGTAAAATAGGGAAACCAGTACTTCCTACTACATTTGAAACCAGACAAAACCAAAACCTGAGCCCGAATTTAGAAAAAAAATTACAAAGGACAACCTGTTTTTTTCAGGGGGTTTGTACCTTTAAATTTGTTTACCAATTCCTAAATGACAGAGTAGTAATAATCCTAAACTTATGCTGGGAGATTTAGGTTAAGTTTCGCTCTCCCTCCCTCCCCACTTCTCCCACATATTTACTTCTTTTTTAAAGGAATAAACATGCAATATAACTTTCAGTAGTCAAAGAATTTGATTCAGTTACAGATCCCTGGAAAAATTAGGGTTTATTTTCCTGAATTTTATGGATAAATGAGATTGCTATCCGTTTTACCAATGTAAAAGCTTGTTTACTTTTTGTATGTAGGAATGCTTTACAATTCATGCCCTTCAAAGTTTCTATTAACCATTAAAGTTTAAGGTGTAGTTATGTAAAAATAAACTTTTCATTTCATAATATCATTATTCATACACCTTATGTTCTGAAGATTGCAGATAAGAAAAATAATTCAATGCACATCTCAGATTAATTGTATTATAGTGGCCAACATCCCTTACGCACATTATGAATAAATGTATTTTTTAAATAAAAAAGAAGGCTAAAAAATCAGTCATTATTCTATGTATCAAATGTAAATCATGACATAAATCAAAGCATACAACAGCATAGGCACTAAAAGCATCTTCTTGTTTTCATCTTTGTCTCCTGCTAATATCTGAGTCTGCCAAATGTATTTGCCTTTCTGATATTACTATTTTTTGTTATAACCATGCAGTCATTTGTTCGTAATTCTTTCTTTTTGTAAAAAGGGTGCTATTACTGTATCTGTAAGTTAGATGCAAGAGATTCAAATTTCAGAGCCTATGTTATCTCTCAGGATCAGAAAACAACATTCACAGAGTGTGAAATACAAGCCTTTTTCTCACACAATGATGCCGATCTGAACAGAACCTTTTTGCATATGCAGTTTTAAATCTTTGCTTATAAAAAATCAATACTTGTCAAGTACAAATGTCACCCTTGATTGAGGTTAGAAACCAGCACTGTGGTTTCCCTATCACATAAAATTATAAGTACAGTTTTTCTTAAAAATTACTTTTGTATTTCCTACTCTTTCTTTCAGAATACTGAAAATGGAGAGTCAAAACTCTTTGGTGATTTACATACAGTAACATCTAATTCCCATGGTAAAACAAGAAAACTTGGTTGCTCTCACACTACTTCCTTAGTTTTGTGAAAGGCTAACATCTAGTTGAAATTATTTGCTCTGTATCATAACAAAACCAAAAATTTAATTATATTCTTTCTTTTAATCAAGTCTCTTTTAATGCCAGGGTCCTACATAATAATTTCCAAATGAAGAACTACCATATTCCTGTACACTAGATACATGTTCATTAACGCAAACATTTTACATAAAGAAATTATACTTTTACATAATATATATCTTCTATATTCTTGTATTAATATTAGCTATGTGGAAATATAAATGCTTTATCTAATTTTACTGATAATATTCAAAGTTCTTAGGGAAAATGACTGATTTGAAAAATATCAATTTAAAGAATACAGATTAATTAAAAATTGCAAATTAACTTCCAAAAAATGTTTTGATCCCTTTCTTACTGATGCAGTGATGATTTTTAAATTTCAGATTAATTTTTCTCTGAACAAAACTGTGGTATTTAAAAAGTATATCCTATATATAATTTGAACATTTTTTGAAAAAAAAGCTACAAAAGTAATAGCTAAAGATACACATATTTTCTGATCCCTCTGCAATCTCTTTTCATTGTAGTATTGGAAAGACTGAAGCAATTTTTAATACAACTGTGCACCATGAAAAAAAATACTGAAAGTTCCTTCTGAATGAAGAAGACCTCTACTAGTCCTTAAAGGTCTTTCAGAAAATGCCACTGAAACGATGGGCTTGGAAAAGAGAATAATGCTAGAATACATAGCCTTTTCAAATGTGGACACTGTGGTACCTGTATGGTTAATTTAGGTATGATGAGAAAACAAGTTATTTAAGGCACGAGAAGAAATATGGGTTTCACTTAAATGAGTGGAGAAACAGCTGGTCCTGTGCCACAGTGGATGGTATTCAAAAATCAGCTAAAACTGGGCTCAGGAGTGAATAAAGGAGCTAAGGCTGATGAAAACTAAGAATGTTACCAAGGTGACATACTTCAGCTTGGTGGCACAGCTGTACTACTATTGAAATATCTTAATTCAAACAACCTGTGGTGTGCTGTTGTTCAAAAGACAACCAGCTTTCTCCACTTGACATTGATGCTATGCTGACATCTCCAACCCAAGCTGATGTAATTGCTAGCAGAAACAACACAACGCGCAGAAAAGGGTGTGTGTTTTGCACAATAAGGAATTAGGGTAGAGATGGGAAAAAAATTATGAAATGTAATAATGCTTTTGAAGCCTTCTTCATATTATAAACTAGTCAGCTAATATTTATTGTACTTCTATATAATTACATTCCTAATTGTAAAATAGCACGCATGAAGTTCTTAGCGCTAAGGAACCAGCTTCAAGAGGAAGAGTGTTCTCAGAGAGGCACAAAGGCCTTAGTCATATGGATTACCCAAAGAAAGAGAGATCAGCAGTGTATCATCCGTAAGGCAGAGGATTTATTCCAGAAGAGTTGGGAGCTGGACATAGGCAGTGGGAGACTTCAGTTCCAAATAAGAGAGCCAAGGGCCATACTCCAGCTGATTAACACATGCGATAGCAATCTCCACTGTCTTGTTTATAATAGGGTTTTTAAATTTTATCTGTTGCATTTCATTAGCACAAGAACTTTGTTAACCATAAATATATGATTAAGTAGAGGATCTAGGTTTGTATACTCAAGGAAGTAACAATCAGATAAATGAGAGGAGATAGAAATCGCATGTTTCTTCCTTCACTGTTTCCAATTTCCCTGTTTTTCTCTCTTTTGTCAGCATTTTCTTAAAATATTTCAGGCCTCAGACTTACTAAGATAACACCTAATATCATTCAGAACATGACAATAGTTGGGGTAAGCATGCATTAAAAGTCATTTTGTGAATGAGGATCTTTCTCAAGGCATCCAGAATGGATCTTTTCAGTCACATTCCTGCCTAGACGTGATCAAATGATTTGCTGATCATTTTTGTGATGGTCATAAAAGGTAGCAGATAGTAGAACCAGTGCAGAGAGAAATACTGAGAAATTCTTTTGAGGTAGTAGTCATGAAGGTAACATGGTTTTAATTTGAAATGGCTTAAAATTTAAAAAGTGAGGTGTTTTGGTTTGGTTCATTTGTGGTTTGAGTTATATATTTACCTCCACGGCATGACTAAGATATTTCACCAGATTGGAATAGAATGAAAAGGATACAGCATATCCAAATTTATCTGAGTCTCACTGTATCAATGTTAATGACATTTCACTTCTTTCTTTTAGATTGGAATTTGTCTTTTCTAATCTAGATCCACTTTAACACTTGAATACGTATAAAAAAATATTCCATGCGAAACGTATTTACCACAGCTGTTGCTGATTCAACGCAGGGAAGGGCACTGCCCTTCCTCCTGCAGCAGAGATGGTGCTTCAGGAACAGTGAATCCTGCTGGGATGATGAGTTTCTGAACAGCAGTCTACATCAGCCAGCCAAAGCAGCTAGATAGAGTCCAGATAGGA
>VZRR01007339.1:514836-648488 GCA_013398015.1 Oreocharis arfaki | reverse complement strand
AAAAAAAAAAAGAAGAGGGGGAAACTAGATTGGATCTAAAAAGCAGCATTAATAATGCATAAGAAGCAAAATACACACAGGGAAATTTCTTCAGAGCCCAGCTATATTGCCTAGTGACAGACTCATTGTTACAAATACTGCAAGATTTCCCCCCGCTCCAAAAAGGTCATAGTTTCAGTTTTCACTGCAATCTGAAGTAGGACTATGTCTGTATTTCCCCACATCACCCAACAATTTTAATGCTGGGAACATGGAGGGGCTGTGGCACCTGTAAAAACCAAAGGCAAATTCAGCTGTTGCAAGAAAAAAAAAAAAAAAAAAGCTACAGGCTAGGACTTGGGTGAAACTGGAAATGCAATTCCTGGAAAACTTGGGAATCTTGGAAGTGCAGGGTTTTCAAAGACTCTTTAACCGCAAACCAAAACCACTTAATTTACCACACTGAATAAAGATACAGGTGGGTCTCCTAGGCTGTACACGTTAAGCACATACTCAGAGGAGCATAACTAGAAATGTATGGGTTTGAAATTGTTAGAGTAGCTCTATACACAAAACAGTTTTGGGACAGAAGTGAGGCTTGCACCCTAACTTCTGGCTCAGAGGATGACACTCAACCCTTCTCTTATGCTCACTATACACTGCCTGCACCTTTGCACAAAGATTACTTAAACATCACTTAAGAATTAGTAATTGCCTCCTTTACAGCCTTCTTCTACAATGTTAATTACCTCATGGGTTTCAAGAACCATTTGTGATTTGAAGCATAAAGATACTGTAACAATGGTCATTTCTACTGCTATACACACACAAAAATGCAACAATTCTTCTTTCACTTCTCTGGGACATACATCATTATTCACAACTCCGCTGTCTGGCCCTGGAGTATCACACATAAGCTTGATAAAATGGTAGATGTGGAAGCTACATTTAAAACTTCATTTGTGCAATCTTAGGAATGAATGAAACCAATAATACTTTGTATGCCCTTTTTTTTCCCCCAGCCATATACTGGGGAAAGAAATAGAGTTCTGAAAGTTTCGAGGCTCTCAAAACTCATGAAAACACTGTTCTCAGCACATCTGTAATGCATCAAGAGTATAGTGTTTAATCTCCAAGTAATTACTCAGTGTCTTGAAGTATAAACTTGATCAGGAGATGAATAATTCTTTAGATGCTGAAATCTGTTGGGACTATGTTGAGCCTTAACAATTAAAAGTAATTCTTCTGGTGGATGTCCAGAAACAATTTGGATCCTGAGTCAGTATTGTCCTTATGCATATCACAGCATAAAAGTAGTCATTTTTACTACAAAGCAATAAACAGCACCTTTTCCCTAATGACCCTGACAAGTAATTTTCTACAGATTTACACTTGAGATCCCTGGATGAAACCCTTTTGCAATCAGCATAATGATACACAAACAGAAAAGCTCAACACTTCTTTCCCCTAAAGCTCAGCCGCTCGAAATCCTGAAGTTGTGCATGGAGCATTGGTGATATTTCTCTATGGTTACATCAGATTTAACAGTGCTGCAGAGGTCAGCTCAGAGCATCACAATGACCAAGTACAAGTTTATTGTAGCAAAGGTCACACAAAACTGTCCCTGTATTGAGAGCTATTTTGTCCTCCTTGTTTATTAATGCTGATCTATCTATACTAATGGATTTAGCTTGTAGGGGGCTGGGGAAAGAACGAGAGTCGCTATTTCTCAGCTTCCATTCTTCATTAATATTAATATCATCTTCAGCTACAGCATACTGGTACAGTACACACTCAGAACTTACAGGACAAAGGGCTCCAGTGCTTAACAGGTACATGTATTCACTTTGAGAATCAAATACACTGTGCAATGTGTTATTGTTCACAGATATCACAGATATCAGGTATATCACAGAAATAGCACTATACGTTAACAAAGAATTTTGTTTCAGTAACATCTCTTCAGACTTCATTGTCTGAAAGTGGAAACATAAGGGCAGACATTTATTACAAGAAAAATAAGTTTATTTTGAAAACCAGTGATATATTTAGAACAAAAAGACCATATGTTTAGATATCAGTAATGCAGACCCTACGCTTAAAATGCTTCCAGTTTGTTTACTATGAGTTTAGTTACCTAAGTGCTGCAGAATCCTGAGTCCCACAAGAAGGCCCATTAAAGGCAGCAGAAATATATAGATCTGTCAGGTAAATCTGTGCAGAAAAACATCTCAGACTGAATACTTATTTTTGTAAATCGGAGGAATCCTTGCATATGCACTGCTCTGCATTCCTGTCACTACAGCTAGGTAATTGAATTTACTAGCCAAAGCCCTAGAATGTTCTTACAGAAATTCCCAAAGCAGAAGTGGTAGTTCATCATTTAATTCCCAGTGTAAATCCACATAAATTATGTGTTTCAATGTTAGATGTACTCTCACGGAAAAAAAAAAAAAAGCTAAAAACCCCTCAGACCCAAAACACTTTCCCTTAAATATCTATTAATTAAGGAAAAAAAAAAAACAAACCAGCAGAGATCTCATATACCTGAATAACTCTACATTAACAGAGAATGAACTCTTAATCCTAGTAACTGCGTATAGGCAAGTGGGAAGAGAAGACCACTCTAGGGATGAGAAGTGATGGAGAAAAAAAAAAGAGAAAAATATAAAATTATATTAATTTTAAAAAACAAAGAAAAAGCCATTTGCTAAGATGCTCTGAAGGGTGCTTGTAGAAATGACATTATCTGGATGGAAACCCACCAAGAGCAACCTGACATTGCCTGCAAAATGGGTTCTATTAACAGAGAAAAGTAATATCATATGTAAAAAAGAAATTGTCACATCAAACTCATTGCAGTGCTCAGTATTATAGAAGTGGTTCTGGATAGTCCTTTACTAAAAGACAACGTTTCATTTCTGAGAAAAATTAAGACAAGATTGAATGTTTAATTTTGGATAGTAAAAAGGTGCCCAAGAGGCAGTTAGAAAATCAATAAATAAAATTCATAGCTTGGTGTAACTTGATTTTCATAAATAATGGCGGAATAGTTTTCCTTTATTAGAATATAGCAGTTTAAAAAGAATTTCTTTGCTGTTTACTTTGTTCTCATTATGCTAAAATTTTCTATTCAGCTACTAAAAATTTGGGCTTCTCTCTAGTTTGTTGTGTAATTTTCTTATTTTAATTTCATCTGTTATTGGAACACACATAGATGTTGTATATTCTAACTGCTACTTGTTTCACTGTTGCCTGTTGACAACAAATTATTTAACGCATGTTGAGTATGTGCAATATGCAATATTCATCTATTAGATGGCCTAAAGTGTTGATAAAGTCTAGAAAGTTTGGTAAAATTTTAACAAGTTCATGCGTCTTATTGCAAAATACATAAAAAAGGAAAAGCTAAATATGAAAAAAACGAACAGCTTTTAATTCCATGTATAACATTACCACACATGCATAGAAAATAAACCCTTCATATGAATTGCACTTCATTGCTTCGCAAACTGAAGTAAAATATGCTTTTCATTATTTTAGTAAAATTAAAGAATGAGCTTACTGAAATATCTTTAAAATTTCATATTGTTCAAGCTTGTTTGGGCATGGCAGATCATTTCAGCGTGACAAATGCCTACACAGCAGAGATACTTATAGATCCTGCAACACTTAAATTCAGAGCTAAGAGAAACAAATACTCTCATTTTTATGTAAGCCATTTTTAGAATTTACTTCTAAGAAATCTGATATACTATGTCCTATTGCTTTAATATAAGCTATGTATCAGAAAATGTGTTTTCTCTGTGTTATGTGGTATTCACAGCAGCAAAAGCAATTGCGTAACATTGTGAAAGCACAAAGAGGTACAGCACTTATGCCACTGAGGGTGAAATGAAAGGATTTTTGACCTACACTCGGACAATCTGAAGAAGAAATACTAAGATAAAAGACCTTGGGAAATCCCCGTAAAATATCGAGAAATGTCTTTTGTGAAACAGTTTTAAAAGCAGTTTCTATTTTTACTTGAGAGCCACATAAGGAATTTTGAGTTTTAGAGCCTGTTCCTTGGTTGCATTGGCCGTTACATCAGTGTAAGTGCATTCATTTCACTGGAATTTTCACCAGATTTGAACTTAGCAGAGAGATGGCTCAGGACCGAAAGACACACGGCATTCATCACCGAGGGCAGGCAGCTCACCACCAAAGTGAAGGCAATTTGATTATCTATTACAGATGCTGGAACTTCAGACAGCACTTCAGAGCTATAACATATTATTCTTTCCTTCTTCTCATTTGTTAAAAACAGCTCTTTGCATTCATATTGAAAGAAAAAAAAAAGCACTCCTAAATGATCATTCACTGGAATAATTCTTCATGTTTTTAGATTACACTAGAGATTTGAAAGTTGCTCTGGGTTTGGTCATCTCAGACTGTAACGGGCTTTCTGAGCTGGTCTGTGCTCCAAGAGACTTTTCCCTTTCATTCAATTCTGACTGAAAAATGGATGGGATTTCATCTGCTTCACGGGGGAAAATAGATATAAGTGTCTCAATTTAAATGAAGCTGTTTCTGCATTTGCAAGAAGTAAACCTCTCCTTATTTTCCTAGGTCTCCCTAAAGCTGGTTTCCGGTTACCCAGAAACACCAAAGTATTCTATTTATAGCGTAGGTTGTTTACTTTTCATTTATTTGTCTATTTGGTGGTGGTGGTCTGTGTGTGTGAAAACCAGTTTTAAAACTAGCAGTTCTCTACTACACAGAAAAAATATTATTATTTATTCCAAATGCATATTATGTATTACATTTGATACAGTTTAAGTTTCTTTGGTTTAAATGGAGAAAAAGTATGAAATACTTAAGGGAAAAAAAAAAAAAAGATAATGCTTTTTGTTTCTTTGTCAGTAAGCCTTAACGTTAAACTAATCATCAGGGAGCCAAGCTGACAAAATTTCTTTCATCTTGGTGTCAGCAATAAACAGTCAATGATATCCTTTCTTCTTGGTAGACAAGCACTTAGAAGAGGAGTGGACAGGTCCTCTCATTTCATAAATTAATTATTTTTCTGAGGGTGGGGGAACAATTTCATTTGTACATTTGCTTTTCTCTTTTAGCAATCAGTTAGAAATAAATGTGTAACACCCTATTTCTTGTTGAGAAGAATGCATTCTCAAGGTGAAATAAAATGTGGAACTTCCTATGGGATACATCCAATTTGAATGTTGTTGGAATGCCACCTTGATATTTTATTAGTCACACTATCTCTTATTTTTTTTTCCTCAGAGGTGAAAACTATCTCTTTCTTCTGCTGTCCTCAGTAACTCTCCTAACACACATGTGTGTTAGGTGACAGAGATGCCTGCTCTGTAGTGCCTGACTTTTACAAGGAAAAGGTATTCAGATGGTGGTTCTGTTCTCTGTGGTTAGCCAAAGGATGAGCTGTATCCTACAAGATTTTCTTCATTTCAGGAAAGTCAGGAAAGCAGAGCCAGCAAATATATAAAGCCAAAAACTCTACAAATTGAAAAAAAATTCTGCTGCTCAGTATCCAAATTTTTTTTCTCTTGAAACAGTCCTCTCTGCTGCTAGAATCGAGAATGATACTTCATGTACATGCTGTTATCTGACTACTGAGTCAAATTTCTCATAGACGCTCAAAGATCTGCCTATCGTTTTCAAGTACAAATTCCTAAGCCGTAAGCTGAAAGCACAAAAAGTTTCTTTGCCCATTATTTTCAATAAACCTTAAATCTGTAAGAGGAATTGTAGAATGTTTGCCAGTTACATTTGCGAAGTATTTTTTGTCCTTTATTTTAAAACCAAAGCAAAGGAATTCAAAGGTTTTTCTCCAGTAAGTTAACATAAAAGCTCAGAAAACAGGATCTTTAATGTTACATCTTACTATAAAATCTAGGCATTTAAAGGATCTTTGTTAAGCATTGTGATGGTACATAAGCCAGCTAAAATGCAGCTTCTGCAGTCAGCATACCTGAAATGCATGCCTATAGACAAATACACGGTGCATACCACTTTACCTTCTTGCATTTCCCCCAAAAAATTCCATGAAGGAGGAGAAATGGATGCACTTTATCCACATATTCAAGTTTGGACAATACTGATCTTTTAAGTGAAAATATGAAGTATATAAAGGAGCATCAATGCAAAACTCTTTTCATCTTTAAGTATAACTATGCAGAATATTGCAGATTAGTAAATAACTAATCCTTTGATCCTGATCATTGGCTTTTTATCTGACTCATGCTAAAGCTGTCAACTGTTACACATCTAAGAAAATATCATCATATGCCTTCACCAGAATAACAGGACAGACTGAAATGAGTAGTTTTAGATAATTTAATTAGGTTATAGGGTTTTTAATATAATTCAGTAAGTATGTGAACTTTTAACTTGTGTTAACTCAATTTCCTCATGCTTTCATTTACCATTTGTTGAGGACATTACAGTGATTAGCCAAAGCCCTTCCAGCTCTTAATGTTCTCAATAAATTCTGGTTTAAATTGACTGTCACTTTCTCGCTATAATAAAGTAGGTATTTGACATCTCAGAAGGAACCAGACTACTGCCTATTACATTTTCTTGAAGAAAATTTTTCTAGTTCCACAAAATCAACAGAAATACAGTTCTACTAAAGATTGCATTGAGTAGCAGAGCAGGTAGATGGGCTGGGCAAGTAAACCCTCAGAGTCTCATAATTTTGATTCTTTGGGGAAATTAAAATCATACTGCATGCCTTTTGTTTGACAAGCTATACAACACAATAATCATATTTAATTGTTTTGTTACCAAAACAATTAGCAGTTTCTGAACTCCCTCAGAAAACCAAAATATCCAGCTTGTTAGAAATATATATTCACTGTGTTTTAATACAACTGCAACAGCAGTGTTCTTTTTCTGTTGGGTTCAAAGATTAGCGTGGGCCAAGCGCCTTGAAAGCCAATATGCTAAGCTGCAAAAGGGCACACTATAAATTCTGCAAATTTATGTATAAAAATTTTCCAAAGGCTTTCCTATCTTTTTTTTTTTTTTAAATTCAAGTAATTCTAAGATATATTCATTACTTACTTGGTCACATAAAGATCAGGAGTGACATATGGAACAGAAAAGGAGGAGATTCATAGCCCTAAGTCTCTCACTCCCTTATAATACTATGCATTCGTATCACAGACATGTATCTCAAAAGTATCTGTACTTCACAACCATAGCCCACAGAGCACTCAAAATGTGTAGGCAAATAATAGTGTTCTACACCAGAATTTTTTTGAGAACAAATTCTGCCTTTGTATGAACTCTGCATACTAGTGGGATTTTTCCCACTACGGCATTTTCTTCTCTTTCTATTCTGGCTTCTTCTCTCTAAACTTCTTTCCCCAGACTCCAGCACACCTTGATCTGGTTTTCTGCCTCATTTCAACACTTGCAGTCTTCTTAATTAATCTCTGATTTATTTTCCAAGACAACTCATTCTGAAAAGTGATAGTCTTTTGTCATTCCTTCCGGGTAACTAGATCTTGCTAATGCCAACTTAAAATCTTCCTAAGTCTCTTCTTCTGGGTTCTCCATGGATTCAGATGAAGAACACAGCTCTCCCCTGCAACAAATCCTTCCTCTACAGCTTACTTTAGTTTCTTTTATATTGTATTATTTATCAAGATATTAATCAAGCATCACAAAAATAGGAGCGTCCTGTTAAATGCATATATTCATACTTGGTTTCTAGGACCCTATTGTTCTAAAACACTGATCTCAATGGGAAAACTTGAGTTTTAAGCACTTTTTAATTATCAGCACTACTATAAGGGGTTTGAATTTGGAGCCTAAACTCAGGTTACCTTTTTTTTTTAAATTTTTCAGAACCCTGCCCTAGTTTTGCCTTGTAGTAATTTCTCTTGAAAAAGTACTTTGACATCAGCAATTTCTCAATCACTCTTATACCATTATCCATTCCCATTAAAAAATATAAATTCCTATTCTCTCACAAAAAATGTTTTTATATTCAATATTTTTATAGTTCCAAGCTTATTCATTTTTATGTGAGTCATTTTTCTTTCACACCAATACAAAAGGATCTGCCTTCTGACATCTATCTTCTCTCATTCTTAGATTCATCAACAATAAAATTCGTAATATTCTGTGTGAATAAAACACAACAAAAAGAAATGGCTTTGTGTTTTGTCCCACCCCCTCCCCCTTTTTTTTTTAGTTCATAGAGCTTTAAACCCAAACCAGTATTTATCTAAAGATTTTGATATTAAGTAGCTGGAATTTCACAGAATAATTAAACAAAAGAAACACTATTTTGAATTAAACCTGTAAAATAAATTCACAATGTGGAATGGAATTTGCACAAATATTTTCATAATAGTAGACTTTTCTTTGGGAACATACAAGTCTTCTGTCTTCCTGCTATATTATTGTGGTAGAGCAAAGGAGAGTCAGGCTTTAAAAAGGCTTCAGAATGTTGCATTTATGTATTGAAGTATTTAGTACAAGGATGAAGTAACAGAAAAAGGAGATTTACCTGCAAATGCAAAGAAGAAATTGCATTAATGTGATCTAGCTGCACAGCTAATGTTTTTTTATTTGCATTGGAATTTTAATTTCAGCAGGATTATGAGGCTCAGAGCATATATAAAAAGAGATTTTTAAAAATATATTAGGTCATATTTTGGATGTGCTAAAATCTGATAGTGTCCTTTAAGCTTTTTTACTGACCTTACGTACCTATTTATTTTTATTCAAGTCCTCCACATTTAGGCAGCGAGCAGAATTTTTAATTGCTATATATTTTCAAGGGAAATCTGAAAAATCACTCTAAAAATTGCTTCAAAACAATAAAAATGCATCACATTTAAAATTGCTGATTGCATTCATAAACTTAAGCTACTACTTATTCTTCTTTTCCATTTTCCATCATGGTCCTGTCAGTTCTATTTTAAGCAGAAATAAATTGGACTATCAAGAAATCCTATATTTTAATTCTCAGAACACGTAGTGCAATTGAAGAGGACTTAGAGTTGGTTTTCTGGCCATTAGTATGTCATTTGTTTACCTGGATGGTCCATTTTATCTTCAACCTTGAGTGTAATTTTCCATAACCTGATCTACTTCTAAAGGATGAAAATTACCTTTCATGTAAACTAAGAAAGCAATGAAGTACGCAACTAAAATGGGTATACCTCCTGCAATTTTTCAAAAGCCAATGAGAAGAGGATACTAGGAAGGTGTTTGGAGGCTTTCTGTTCTTGATGACCCCCATGCTTGAAGTCTGCCTGAAGAGACCTTAGTAACTATAGGGGCTGACTCATTTCTGAGGACAGTTCTGATGCAAAGACACCAGAACTGATAAGTGTAGAGGACACAGGACTCACTTTACAATGGGAACTAGGTAGGACACTTTTAGAAAACACCAATCCAGCAAACAAAAGACTCTATATAATGTGTAAGTGAAAATGAGCTTGGATGACATGAAATCTGAGGGCAATGTTTATCAAAGAGGAAAGTGCTATTCCTGCACTACTGAAAAGCTAAATTATTCAATCTTAAGAGGTATCAAGTTTTGCACCAGTAACAACTCAGCAGCTTCCCTGGCTTTATGCAAGTAGAAATATATAATCAGTTATTAGAAACAGCAATAAAAATGAGAATTCTCATGAGATGAAAGATGTGCATGAAATACTGCTGCATACAAATGTGACCCATATTTTATTGTGAAAATATTGTTAATAAAGTACACCTGGCAAGTATGCAGGTATTACTGTATCAAACAAAATGATAACAGCACTGAACAGCACCATTCTTAAGGTTGGAAAAAATGCTGTCAAAGAACTGCCCTTCCCTCTACAACTTCCAGAAGGGTTTGGATGGGTATATTTTTTGGTAGGTAAGACAATACAAACCTTATGTATTTCGAGGAAAATCTTGACGATCTTTCTGTCAGAAAGAAATTACGTAAGTGCAACATACACTTCTTAGAAGCAGAGTGAAATATGCTAATAAACAATATCTGTTTAATAATTACCTGTCTGTAAACAAGAAGGGAAAGGGAGAACAAGCTCCTTCCTCAGGTTACAAGGAAACCAAGCTTCTTTCTAAAATTCAAGTTATTATGTCATGTCTGCACAATACCTATGACATAGGAGGAGAACTATGATCTATCAGGTCAGTTTCAAGACAGCTACATCTTGTCTTTTAAAAGATTATGGACTTAGTATTAAAATCCTCTAACATATTTATATATGTATTTGGCTTCTGCTATGCTTCCTCTTACCCTCCTGACATTTCAAGAGTTCTCTGCCAGATCTCACAAATGCTCTCCACTAAAAATAACTGCTGACATTAGCAAGGGGCATGCACTAATCACATTCAGAATAGGGTTTTTTACATACACTTATTAGTGCTTTATATTTTTTGTAAACTTCAGCTCTGGTTGTTTAAAAAAAAAAAAAAGGTGTAAATACATTCCACAGCTGCATTAAAACAAACAAGTTAAGCTATTACAGCTGAATTATTTTGACACTAATATATTATGTTGGCATTTTGGGTTGGTTTTTTTTTTAACTGAGATAATCGCTTGCCTATCCAGTTTTCAGCAAGCGAAGGCAATCACAGTTTGCTTCACTTTGTGAGCAACTCAATCTCTAAAGGAGAAAATCATGCATGTTACTGAGTAACACAAAACTGGCTCCTCCTGAAAGATGGCTTCTCCTCTCTGACAAAAGGAAATAGAGGCTTATAAATTAATTTCCTGCATTCATCATTTAAACTTCACCCTAGGGCTTTAGGAGTCCCTCACTTCTAATTGCTACACAAACTCTAAACTATAAAACAGAAGCACTGTTGCTGAGCCTTGTAGCTCTATCCAGTTGTCACATCCAAATTGGTTTCAGTTTGGCGTGGTTTGGATCTACATCTTACAATGTCATGGAAGAAAACTTCCTAATTTTAAAAATGGCTTTTAAAGAGTATGGCTGCTAATCAATCCCTTGGAGTCTGGGGCCTGTGCCCACTACGAAAAAAATTCCAGCGGGTTTGCTCCCAAATGTTGGAATTTCTAGGCATTGTCCTAGTGGATTCTGGTCCTTCAGAAATGTGAGGTCTTTGTTACCTGTTGTGACCAGCTTCTATGTTATTTATCTGACAGAGAGGAAAAAGAAAGAGCATCCAAATCACGGCAAGTTGGCCAGAAGACAATATGCATTTGCTGCAAGATGTCATGGAAGGAGCCCTGTAATTTCCTGCACAGACCCCATGTAATATTTGGTATATTAAATTAATAAACTTCCAACCTGCTATTCAAATCCATCTGTTCTCATCTCTATCTTCTGTATATCTTTATCAATGTTTTAGTCACAAATATTATGAACAAGAATCACAGATATTGTATGTAAAAACCTAAGCACTGAAATTGAAAAATCATGAAGACATTTCTATAAATGCTTGAACAAATCTGCATATCATTTTGCAAAGAAGAGCTTTTTCATTCTTTCCTGAAGAGACCTTCTAATTCTCCTCTAATCACATGATATGACTCGGAAACCTGATCTTATGTAACTGCACCAATACTAAGGTCAACAGGGCAGACACAAGGTGTCATCCAACTGGAAAATTCCTACTCCAGGTAACACAAGGAGTCCACACACAGTCAGAGTTTGGTGGTGTGCATTTGGTCAATGATGCAATATATCTTTTTTAAAAGTCTGCTTAAGTAACAAGGGATTGTCTTTCCTTGTGCATGATTGTCTCCCAGAGGGAGAGGCAGCATAGAGGAACTTCAGGTTACTTATGAGAAAGATAGGAATATTTAGCCCGTTATGCTGGTTCTGCCACGGCTCCACCACCGCTGTAGCATCTGACTGTATGCTATTCTACTGAAACCATACAACCTTCAGTACCCATTACAAGCGCCGAAAAGCAATTAATAATAATAAAAGGTGGTTTTGTCCTTTCCTTTTTTTTTTTTTTAAATCAGGAGACTATAGAATACATAAAAAAGGAATGTCTGCTTTCATTGCATTTTTCTGACAAACATTTTCTCATTTCCCCATTCGATTAAAGAGAAAACTTATTATTACCTTTGTCTAAAGTTAGAGTTCCTGAATTATAATATCTCATTTGCTGCAGAACACATATCAATTACTTATTCAGATTCTGAAAAGTGAATGAATTATCACATTCTTAAATGGGTTTCCCAGGAGATTAATACACCTTAGTTTCCTCTTCTCTAAATTTAGGATACAGACCTTCCTTCCTAGCTGTGCTCCTTTGGAGAAAAGATATGATTTGCTCAGTCAGGTAAATAAGATGTCTCAGTGCTGTCTGTTACTTGAAAGTGTTAAGAACTACCATAAAAGAAGAAATCTGTAACAAAGAGTTAAACTAGAGGTGAAAAATTTTATGTAGTCTGGAACCTAAGAGACACCATTTCATTTTTACGTCAGACTCTGTCTGTTCTGTACCAACAGAATTACGCATCATCATAGCTAAAATGCAAAGCACTTTCAGTTGAGTTCAAACTGGAAGAGTCTTCTTGATGGAGCTTATCTCAAAATCATTTGAAGTCCAAAGTGTCTATGCAAAACCATTAATCTCAGAATGTGTCTAAACACTATCCTGGAGACAGGCTACAATTTACAGTTCTCTGTGACAGGCAAATCACTGGTAGAGCCCTGTCATTTAACCCCAATGATTTCTTTGGTAGGAATGGAAAGAAAGGTTTTCATACCACCCTGTCATAGAAGGGCTACAGAATATGTCAGCACTGTATAACTTTACATAAAAATTAAAGCAATATACAGGCATTGCAGTCATGAAAAAAGACCAGCAAGGTGGGCTTGTCAGATCAGTGCCACTGATAAAAACTCGCTACTTAAAGAGAGCTTTGGCCGTTCGGGAGAAAAATACGGAGATGTTTTTGCAACAGGTTTTTGCTCTATGTATTTTAAACGTAAAATGCTCTCTAGTTTTATATAAGCCCACAGTACAGTTTCAATCTTCAGTCTCATAATGGTGTATATTTGCTAGCAGTAGAGAACACCGGCATAACAGTCAAGCTTATCTGCTCAAGACACACAAATCTTGTCAAAATTCTGAAGGTCCCAGCTGGCTTAAATTTGGATTGTGCTTATTTAAAGAGAACAGTCTCTTCAGATTTACAGTTTAACTGCTTGTGTTTAAAACATGTTTCACCACCACAAATCGAATTCTATGTAACCTAGAACCCATCTTAAAATTTACAGATATTCCCAACATGTTTTCTATACAATATTTTCAATTGCCTTCATGCACATCTATCTAGAAACTGTTTTGTAAAACACAACGAGTCAAAGCAATTATTCATTTTACTTTTGCACCTGGTACATTACATTTGCATTTGAAAAAATTGTTTCAAGATACATAAATGAGAAATCATATTCCACACCTGCTATCATTGCAACCTTTTCTGTGCACTGTGCCAAGCAATTATGTCCCCATTACATACAACTCTTTGTTTAAAACTGTGTTCCTGGAACATTATCTAACAGATACCACTGCTGGTTCATAGACAAAATCAATGCCAGAGAGACACACATGAAACTCCCAAAATTAACCTGGTGCTTCCTAACTTTGCTTGCTCTGATCTGCCTGCAGAAAGACTTCCATCAATTTTGAGGGATTTTTGTGAAAGTTATGGAGTTGCATTTTCCTCGCAGGTCAGAACTGGCAGTAACTTACCAACAAAGGAAACCTGGGGAAAAATAAGCATTCCTGTGTGCTTAGGAAACTGGGCAGTGTGGCCTCAAGAGTGGCTATAGGTAGAGCCTGCCCAAGGTGACACACCGAATGTGTCCTAAAAGCCATGCACTTCACACATGAGTGAAAACCAGTGTAAAGATCAAGGAACAAATCGAGGTATTGGGGGGAGGGAGAAGAGACCTTTACATCTACTTCTCAACATCCGTGACTTTCAAATATATGTTTTGATTTATCTTCTTTATTACTCCCAGACATTCATAATCACAAACCTGTTCATCAACTCATCAGCACCTGAATTTGGTATATCAACACTCTGAAAAATCCTACTGGACTGCAAGATTCACTACCTCCTACTCAAGTCTGGCCAGATACTAGTAAAAATTGTATCACTTTCAGACTTCTTTAGATGTAAACAAAAGAATGCTGCCCACATGCTCACAAATAACAGTATGGTTTGACTCAATCTATAACAACTCCGTATTTCTCTTCTCTGTCAGGGGGACACATATGTTAATGGAGTCTCTATTTGGAAAGTCTCCAAAATTTAAACTCTGCCCCACTTAATGAGAGTTAAAATAGACAAAGGCATTCATCCAAAACCCATGGAAGCAACAATGGCAGCAGTGGGTGGGACAGGAGTTAATGTGATTAAATTCAGTATCTAGGTTTAATAGACAGAGAAAATTATCTAAAAGATGACTAGATGAGGAATAACAAGCATTAAAAAAAAAACCCCAAAACCAAAAACCCCAAAACAAACAAACAAACCCAAACAAAAACCCCTCTGATCATTAATTCATTAGCATCTGTTCATTTAAAGTTAGTTCCTTGATTAATGATAATAGTATAGTTTTTTATGTTTGAGGTGTGTTAAGCTATCAATACTAACTTAGATAATCACAAACATAGTTAACTACTATTTTAAAACAAAGCATAATTGTGCAGTAGGTGAGGTGTTATTACTCTTAAACTAGAAAAATATTGTAATTTTTATATCTATAAACAATCAGTCTTCCTAGCAACTGCCTGGCATTGTTCCTTGCTCAATAAGCTGAGCAAGGTTTGTAAACTGAGCTTTGTAAAATGTACCTGAGTCATGTGAAACCAAGTTGTCACATCCTGTCAAAAACGAGCATTTTCTTCAAAGATTGAGAGCTGAAGATTGTATGTAGAGGGACTGACAGCACTTGTTAAATGACATGGTCAATAGAAGGCAGCTCTTAACATTTCTGCATACCAGTTTAATCCAGATACCTCAACTTTGATTATCATGATCTCAACATACTCCAGTTCTGAGCCTTCCCTATGCAAAAGCACTTAGTGTTGCTGAACTCTGATAGAATGTTCAATAATCTGGACAAAAGCCCATTAGAGGCAGGGCCTTTAAATAATTTTAATTTTCATTTTGTAGACTGTAACTCCTGAGTTCTATCATTCCATTTTTCACAGCTTCACGTTTTCTGTGTGCATGAAATTCCCCACTGTAACCTTAAATTATTCTGTCCTTCTGGTGTTCAGTGACAGTCTCTGAGGCTTGAGCTTTATTCTCCTTCAGGGCTCATTCTTCTTCTAAATACTCATCATCCATTGCATTCTATAAAGAGAGTTCCCAGCAGTAGTTTTTAAAATAAAAGATAAAAAGTTCAGTATCTGAACATTTAAGGCTCTAGTGTCAGTACCTGGAATGCCTCCTGTTGACAATGATGGTTATCACTGGGGGCAACTGAGATCTGTTCATTCTGAACTGTCTTCAGAAATCAGCCTTATCTGATTGTTCTTTCAGATCAAAAGAAATAGGAAGACAAAGTAAGCTGTGCATATTCTTTCACTCCGCACTTTGTTGTTAAAAAAGGAGGAATCCCACTAGGACCCATAAACCACTTTTAGATATCACTAATCTTTGCTATGGATTTCTATTTTTCCATTTATTGCCAACTGACTTACTGGATTTTGATATCTTAATAACATAGCATGCTGTTAGGAATTATTGTGAAAAACATATAACAAAATCTAGATAGACAAAAGAGCATTTATTGCTTGAAGAGAAGTGACGTGTAATTCTCAGCATTTACAGCTGAGTTTAGACCATTTTTTCCACATGATAGATATGTATTCAGTAACAGAAATACTTGTGAAGTCTCCAAATTCACACTCGGAGCTTGCGTACTCAACTGTGGCATGGTTACCACATTTTCAGATATTTGTGGAAGGTTTCTTGTATTGCCTCTTACAGCAGGTTCAGTTTCAGTCACTAAATCCATAACTATCTTCATCAACTCATAGTAAGTGGACCAGGGGAATACAATCCTTCACTTTATTTTTTTTTTTCTTTCAAAACCAGCATAGTTAACATCATTGCTGACAACTGGGGTGTGAAACAGAATGCATCGAAGCTCCACTTAAAAAAACCTAATTGTAAATGAACTATGCAGTCACATTGAGCCTCACATGTGTGGGAGCTGCAATTTTTGGAGACTTTCCCAAAACTCAGTGGAACCCTGTTGAAGATCCCTACTTTTATGTAAAAAGCATTACCCATGTGGCTGGTTCATAACAAATTAATAAATTAGCATATATTTTACACTGTTTCATAGTGTCTGACACAGCTATTATCAAGTGTATTAAAATTTTAACACGGAGTTTTGTACATCTGGATTTTGGCACTTAATTTATATACTGCTGAAAAATTCTTGGTGAGTCTCTGTTTAACCAAGTTCCCTAATTTCTAGTGAGTTTCACCTGGTTCACTGACTTGTGTCATTCAAATGATCTCTCCTTATTTGTTTTTTTTTCCTATTAAAAGGAAAATCAGATCAATGACCACCCTATTGACATCCATAAAGCTTCCATTCACCTTTCTGCTTGTCTTACTGTAATGTTAAAATGGATTTTGTGAATACCATAATTTGTGCAGTAGCCTCAAGCACACTGAGCCAACACAAAGCCTCTTCTTGATATATGTCAGATGCTGAAGAAAAGGATATGGATGACCACGGAACCTGAGACCAGTTTGCCATCCACTCAGAAGCGTAGCATGCATGAAAATGTCCTTTCCTATTGCTGTTAAATGAAGAATGTGTCTCAAACCTCTTCAGAGCTGATCTGGAGGTCAAATTTCCCTTCCAGGAAATTCTACCCCTTCCTATAGAGATTGTTAAACTACATCAAACCATCAAAAATTCAAATGTTATTTCTTATTTTACACAAAACATATAGAAATCACAATTTATTAACACAAAAGCAGAATGCTGATGGAAAAAATAAAGTCAACGAAAATACTCACTTTGTTCTTTTAACAAAAATTGAGTTCTACTAGCTTCTGGTTCAGCTTGAAGTACAAACTTCAGGTTTTCTTGATTTCTAGGCTTCCTGACTTAGCTCCCTTGGGCTATTCAGGTTAGATGGTTTCAGTAGATGAAATATAAAAAAAATCACAGTACAAAATCTATCACAAATTAGCCTTAAAAAGTTGTTCAAAGAGCTATTACAAACCACAAGAAAGAGATTCTAGTCTCTTGAAGGAAAACAAAACAAAAAACCCAACTTTTTGAAGCAATAGTTCATTGGCTTGAAAATAATTGCTCTTTTTTATCTAGTACACTACTCAAAACACCCACACCCTAATTATTTCAACTGCATTTATAATACGTGACAAACCCCAACTTCTATTCAATTGTAAACACTTTTCCTGAAAAAAACCCAAGTAGTTTTCTACACAGAAAGTAAAACATCACTATTCTACTATCCAGTTAGTATAAATTTTTTACAGACAAGCAATGACAATATTTTGTAGATTTTATCACCTGGGATATTTACTTTCTGATCCTGGGCTGAAAAAACATCTCTGTTAATGTCAACAAGCCACGGAACTAAAAGCAAGTTTTGCCAAACAGTAATGGGTCCTAAAAGGCAGTACTGAAAATCCTGGATTGCGCCAATGCAGGACTTCTCTAGGCACAGTGCTTTTCCCCATTGCTCTGTACTCTGAAAGGGAACCCACGACTTCAGCTGTTATCTCTGCTAATGCTCCAAAGGAGAATCCTACCAATAAAGACAGAAATGGTTCCTAAGGACAAAGGCAAGTTTTCATGTTTTAAGAGAAAAAAAATAAAGAGAATCACAGTAACATTTAGGCTGAAAAAGGCCTTTAAGATCATCAAGTCCAGCTGTTAACCCAGCACTGCCAAGTCCACCCACTAAACCATGTCCCTAAGCACCACATCTGCAGCAGATATAGTTCCCAGAACACTCACAGGGAGTCACTTGATGACCTGTATGCATTAGGGCATCCCTGCCTCGATGGAACAGCACTATCTCTGGACCTACTCTCTCTTGCTTGTGGCTATGCCAGCAGGTTGTGCTGAGGCTCGAGAGTAAGGGCTAACATCCACTTTCTGCTGGAATCCCAAGAGGTCCAGGGTCTTGATTTCGTGGCAAAACAGGAATGTGTTTCAGTAGTTGCTTTCCACCTGAGCTTTACAAAGGAAGCACCTCTTTACTTTATTCTGCTATTAAACAGGTTAAGCTAGATGCTCAGGAACTGCTTAATAACCTGACAAAATTAGGCTAATTACTGATCAAATGTCTCTGGCCACTTCTGATTAAAAATATGATGCTGATTGTGATAACAGGCTAAAATTTAATAGCTTTAATATCTTCTTTGGCTTGAAAGACTGAATTAATAAGTTAATACATCTCAAGGAGCAGTTTTCAACAGGGGCTGTGCACTGGAAGTACACCAAATTCTCCATGACTACGAATGTTAGAATGTTCCACCCTTCATATGGTGAAATCTTACCAGAAAAGGAGAATCCTGACTCCAACCCCTATTTCCAGAACTATTTACACAAAGCACTGGGCTAAATCATGACCCTTCTTCCTACTGCTCAGAAGGGAGATAGGTGGTTTTGAGGACATAGAAGTTTTTCCACTTTCAAGGAAATCCTTTTATAAAGATAGAAAATAGCACCATCACTAATCCCATCTTGGATTTTGAATGGAAAGAATGAAAAGTAGTCTGTTCAGAAAGGCAATTATGTCCAGGAATTCGGGCCTGTGAGACTCCCAGGCTGAACTCGATTTGCATCTCAAGACTACAGAGGAGGACCTCAGCTTTGATGGCAGAGAAGATTTCAAACTCTTCTTCAACCACTCCCAACCCATGGCTAAGATTTTTTTTTTGGCAAATAATTTCTCAGATTTACAACTAATATGCCAAACAGTTCAGTTTTGTGCAAAGATGATAGAAATGTCTAAAAATATAAAAACATCCATCCAGTGACATGGTGACTGACTGATTGCTGTGAGAAGATGACAGTTCAAAAGACTGAGTATGATACCTTTTTATTTTTTTTGAGGAAAACTTGAAAGAATTGTTTCCACTGGCATACTCCTCTACAGCTCATAAATATAGGTAGCTTGAAAAAAACTTGATAGCAATGTGCAGGAATCATACCTGCATTTAAACAGTAATCATAGAGATGGTTAACTGTTAAAAAAAAAAAAAAAAAGCAAAGCAAACCACAAAACAAAAGAATAAAGTATGTGTAGTACCAGGGAGATGGGCCTACTATCAGCTGGGAATTCACCTCTGATTCTCCTGTCAACAGTGCAAGGATCTGAGATGCTGCAATACTTAGCACACAGACAGAGTCAAGTTACAATAGGAGAGACTAAGTCACTGTAATCCCTACCTACTAAAGGGGAAAATTCCATGGATGTCCAAAAATTTATACAGCACACTGGAAACCATAAGCTCCTTGTATTGAGAGAACATTGCAATCTTAACAGACACTCAACACTCATGTACACTGTCATGAAAGGAAAATAAAAAAAAAAAAGGTTATGGCAAAAATAACTTCTGCCATAAAACTTTATCATCAGAACATCTATTAAATACGGAAACCCCTACTAAAACACCAACCTTTAACACAGCATACAACACTACTTGACTGTCCTGAATACAATTAATGCAAAATGCTAGTATTTAAGCCAAAGAGAAGTTGAAAACAAATGATCACCAAAAAAGTAATGATAAAAACTGTGAGCGAAGACTTTCATTGAAATTAATGTTTTGTACAGAGTTATTGATTTTAGCTTACTATTTACCATAGGAAATAATCATAAGAGAATGGTCTGAAAGAACAGGGATTTAAACATATTGAAAAATGGCAGGACTTTTTTTTTTTTATCCCTATAGCTGAGGTTTCCACTGAGGACTTACGCTGTCGGGAACTGAACTGCAGAAACGAAGACTTACTGGGAATAATGCTACAGGGCTTACTTGGTCAATGAAACAGACCTGGAAGTCAATATGGGGAATACCAAAAGAACCCCAAGAAGAACTAGGTGCATCATCACAGGACAGCTGCTGCATGAGCAGCAGGAGTACTGAGCGGTTGGACACATCTTTCAGGACACACGATGTTTCAATAGTGCACCAGCCATGGAAATCAACTGAAGCCACTACCTATTCATGACTTCAGGTTTACTGATGTAGAAAAAGAAAGGAGTTCAATTGTATTCAAATATAAAAAAGGATGAACTAAACCACAGTATAACTGTATATATCTGATGCTTTGTGTAAGAGAAGTACAGTCCATCTTATGCATGAGTATTGGTGAGATCTTGTATGTGAGAACTTGTACGTGAGCATTCACTTAGGAGGGTATGCCAGCCAGATGGCAGATACGATGGCCTGTTACTTACTCGGGGATCATAACAAATTTTCAAACCTATCTTTTGGAAATAAAAATCGAGCGTACTTAGTGTTAAGATGCATGCCTGTATCAACATGCATAAGAACTGGGAAGATCTGTTACTGTATTCATTGATTTTGATTATTGCTGTCCTCATGCGGTCCAAATTGTTCCCTTTACTGAGCAGGATACAGTAAGGTACAGGTGAATTAGAGAAAGCTGCAGTAGTGGAAATTTAAATTTGTAAAATCAAACTGGATTCTGAAGTACTAGTTTCCTTTAGCCTGTAATGGCCAAATGGCCAATGGAAGACATAATCTTACATTGGTCAATTTTCCAAAAACATACTAGTTTTGGCTTTCAGGCCTTATCCAGGGATACATCTGTGTTTCTACAAAGAAGCAATTCCAAACAGCAGCAGGTACAGATATCACAAAAATAGCCTTTAATTTCTCTCTCACAGGAACATTACAAAACACAAATTCATGTTGGCTATTTTAGTTTAAGTACTTATTCCAGGGTAAGGGAGAAGCACCTTCAAATATACGAAAAGAATTAGAAGAAATGACTGCTGCCCCCAAGTTTCATATATTTTACCCAAGTAGCATTCATACATCCCTTCCAAAGTGGAAAACAGACTAAATTAAATGCTAAAAACGCAAAGAATTAAAGCAATGCACTTCAGTAGTGTAGATATTGTGATTGTATGTCTGTGGCAACAAAAAGCCAAACAATTAAGTATTCAGCTGAACCAGAATTATACATACAACCTAGAATAAATGGTGTATACCCACAGTTCTCTACATGTACTTTTTCATTCTGAAATGAGCATAATCTAATCTAATAGTACTTGGTCACAAACCACATTTGATTAAAACCAAAACAAATTAAAGAACATATCTGTAAATATATTTAAAATTATTTGTATAAATGGTATTCTGGACATTTTTACTGCTTATTTCTCTTATGGCCATAATAAGCACAAAGTAAGATTAACTTTCCTGATTTTGCTAGGAAAATCACATTTAGAACCTACAAAGCTTTGTCAGTAAAAGCTATTTTACCTATCAGTGCAAGTCCTAAGCCATATTCTGACAATAAAACAATAAGGATGACTAGGAATAGAGGAAGTACATGGAAACATGAAAATTTTCCATCCCTTCCAGACCTTTATTTCAATATTAATTAATTAACACCTTAAAAGAAAAAAAAGGAAAAAAAAGAGAGAGCTGGTCAGTTGTCTCATATGCAACATTAGAAATGCAAATATCTTTTTTTGGTAATATCTCTTATGTTCACAGCTTCATGAGCGAGATACCATACCCCTCCTTACTTATGCTGTCCTTTTGTCAGATACAAGAAAAAACTGTATTACTCAGCAATTAGGGAACACATCTAAATTAAATATGACAACATAACTAGGAAATGAGAAAGGGATAAAAGCTGGCGGAAAAAGTCTGATAATGAAGTTTCTAATTCTGATGACTAAGTGATACAATATCTAAAGCCCTTAAAGGGTATTGAGATTTTTATTCTTTTACATAGAACAAGAAAAAGTTAGAAAGGGACGGGGCCAGAGGAAGAAGAATCTGTGGTCTGTAAATGATCAGCACAAGAAATAAATTATGGTCAAGTAACTGAACTTTTCTGATGTGTAAATTGAATCATTCCCACACGCTGGTGTTTTATAATTAAAAGACCCTTTTCACTGTGGGAAATTTTAGTGAATTTTGTATTAAAAGAAGAAACAAACCATCAATCAGGAGGAGGTAGGGGAACTCAAAGAGCTCAACCTATTAAACTTGAAGAGCGTAGTTGAATTCTGAATGACTTGCTCTAGGAAACTGTAGCTCTTTTAAGGCAGCTACTGTAAAAACATTAATGAGCCGAACACGTTTCTGATCGCTGTTCTAAAATCTTTTGTAGTCATATAGAAGAACACACACTCCATTTGGTGTCACAAGATGCAGAATATGGTCGTAAATGAACCCTTTTTGTGAGGTTCACAAGCTATAAATTACTTGACTTCGGTTACCATTGAGAAAAATCACTGAGCTAAAAACCAAAGGAAAAAACCCAAACTCCATGTGCTTGTTCAATACAGTGCACTTGCTAGGTATGTACTGATCAGACAGATTAAGGTTTGCTCACAGCCAGATTACTGCCAAATTCAAAAATTTTTGAGTGGACATTTCAGAGTTCTGGGACCTTACGTGCTTTCAGCTGAGTTGAGATCATGGCTACAAATCACACTTTCAAGTTATAAATCCAAAGAGGCATCATTAAAAAGCATCACAACATGGCACACATAGGCAACAGTAGTTTCTTGTGAAAACTTGAGAATGCCCACAAGCGATTTAATAGGTCATTTTGAGAATTTTCTTATTTATTCAGTTATGTTCTATCCTTGATGAGTCTGGTAACAGGGCAGAGAATTTATCATCCTGGATATTCATTCTTGAACAAGCCATTTATATCTGTTAAAGTTTGTGCTCTGTGAATTCATCCCTACTTACAGTTTTGGCGTACACTGTTATTGCAGCAACAATAAATTAGATACAGCAGCATAAAGTATCAGTAACGGACAAGTCAGTAGAAAACTGTATATACTGAGCACAAACTGGCCTATTGTAATTCTGTAGTTTGCTGTGTTCTGTCAGTTAGACAATGGTGTGTCGTTTTAAAAACACCAGCGCAATGCACAGGTCCCACCAGAGCTTGAGGCTGTAGGAGGTTTCATCTTACCTTCAGCTTTCCATGTGAGTGGATCTCTAATGAGCCAGGAATCTGCAATGAGAACAGATTATGAAAACTTTGGTCAAACACGTTTATTTTGTAGTTGTTTAATTATCATTACAGAATACCTCCGTAGATTCAAAAATCAAGACAGGATATGATAGACGACAATTTTTTTCTTCATTATTATTTTCCTCTTTGCATTGTGATATATGATGTGGTCATACACTGTGTATCTTTCCTAAAGCCTAAATGAGATGCAGATTATCTGTAATAAAATATTTATTATAGCTACTGCTGGACTGACATGTTACTACACTGTAAAATGCAATTTTATTTCTCTGAACCATATGGGAGCGTTGACTGCATGTTGAATACTAAATGTAAAAATGGCGTTTTGGAGATCCATGTTCATTGTACCTCATTTACTTTCACATATGATTCCTCCAGGTCACACACGAAAATGTTCTTTCCTTTCTGCCACTGTGGAAAAGAGATCATGTATTCTGAGAATTTAAGAGAAAGGTCTACCTAGCATCAGCACAGCTGACGCGAATTTTCAATTGCAATTTTGTTGATGTATGAACCAGCAAATATATTATAAATCCCACTGCTATAGCTTTGCAAAGCCAGCATATTTAACAGTAATAAACATAAAACATATGGAAAAGATAATGATTATTTTTTAAAGAAAAACAAACATAATGGCACTTAGAATATATACAAAGAGCTATTTTCAGACAGTATTTTTCATAAGTATTGCAAGCTTACAGTGTTCTGGAGTAAACTATAAAATGATTTTCGATTTTAATAATCAGGAAGTTGGGAGTATTTCACACATGAAGATGGATCTTCAGTAAATTAAATGGATACATGGAATAAAGCTCTTGCCACTAACAAAGGTGTCTGAAAATCTTGTTTCATTTTTATTTCTCACATTCCAATAAAGTTCACATTGTAACATTTGCCAAAAAAAGAAGGAACAAAGGTACAGTACATCTTGAAATGAACAGCCACAATTTTTTGTTTCTAGAACTCCTCTTCAAACAAGAATCCAAACAGACTACACAATTTTCCTCTGAGCCTTTAATGAAGCTGTGATTTTGCAAGTGATAATAATAACTTATGATGATGGATGGAATGTGAAAAAAAATGCACACTTCCTGTATTCGTGTAAATTCTTTTTTCCCTCATGACAAAATGTTTTCATTTCATTGTACTTTCAGCATTTAAAAAATGTGGTATAAAGGAGCATTTCACCAATAATTTTTTTTTATTTCAAGCAAAGTAGGTCAACATTTTCTGGGATTTTTTTCTTTTCAAAAGTATGTGTTCAACTGATGGACCCAGAAATTAGAAGGAGGGATATCAATATGATCCAAATAATGGTGGTGTAATTTTTTTGTCTAGAAGAATTTTCTGGAAATAATTTTCTTCATAGCAGCTAGTAGTAAATGAGCTGGCAGTGCACAAGGATTTGGAAGATCATAGCAGATTAAAGGGATATTCCACACCATAGGAGACTGTGCTCAGCAAAAAAAGCTGGAGAAGGAGGAAAGGATGATCAGAATTATGGTATTGTCTTCCCAGAAAACTGTTATGCATGATGAAGCCTGGATTTCTTGAAAATGGCTAAACACCTATCTGCTGATGAGAAGTAATGAACAAATCCCTTACTTGGCTTTGCTTGTGCTCACAGTTCCTGCTTTACCTATTAAACTGTCTTTATCTCATGAGCCACCTCACTTTTACCCTTCTGATTCTCCTTCCTGTCTCACCCAGGAGAGTGGCTGAGTTGAACTTGGCTGCCTACCTGGGTTAATCCAGAACAAGCAGGAAAGCAATTCTAAATATTGTCCCCAAACTTCTGACAGGCAGAGATTAAGAGGATAAGCATCCTATTTTTAACTTCTGGGGAAGCCAGGGTAAATACCACATTAGATCATAAGACTGATTCGGTCTGCAGTCTGAAAAGTGGGTGGATATTGGATGTGTGCATCAAAGGTCTATCTGAACCATGAAAAGCATTTCCTACGGTATCTGTAAATACAAAACTGTGTATAATAAAAGTCTGTGAAAACTCTCCCACATGTTACTGAGGCACAACACATGTCTCCCTAAGTTTAAATTCTGGATTGTAAAGGAATTTTTAAAAAATATACGTGCAGAGATACATAAAAATGAATACATAGCTTGACTGTACAGAGAATATACACATGAAAGAAGACAAATACTAAAAATATAATTGTAGCAACATAAGGGCAAGGCTCAATTCTAAAATTGTTCTAACACATAGTGAACAGTTACCACATTATTGACTCACACCCTGCGAGAAACTTTGTGTTTGATATAAACAAAACTACAAAACAAACAGACTTGTACCTAATTTCCCAATTGAGTGTCTGAGCATGCTCATCTGTGTCAGAGTATCTGCACCATAGACCTTAACAAAACCTGCCCCTGAACCCCAGACAGAAAAGGGCTTGAAGGCAAACCTGAAATATTCATCCTTGTGTTTTCTATTTATGTTACCACTTGCAGGAATTAGTTCTAAGCTATCACTTTACAACCGACAATAAAAATATTTTCATTTCAGAAAACACAGAAAACTTTGTATCTCTGCTCTCTCGATTATTTCCTTTCTCTAGATTTAAGATAATCTTGTGCTCAAAATTCTTCTCTTCATGATTCCATTTCTTAGGTGCTTAACTGTCCTGATTCACTTAATGAGCATTTCTGAATATATTCTTAGCATTGCACACTTGAAAGTCAAGCTTGGTGACACTCACTGCCAACATATTTAACTCCCTTTGATGCTCTGATCTTCATTTACTGGAGCATGATCAAAGAGTGCTGCCCTCAGAAACATGGGAAGGAAAACCGAAAATAGCAGCCAAAATGCAACAAACAGCAACACAGGCTCATCCCTTATCGGCTCTAAGGTGCTCAGATATGGAATTCTTTAGTTTCATCTGATTCATTCCAAGTAACCAGTGTGCTGGTTTTAACAGGAAATGTACTCTTCAGCAGTTAATCTACAGTAGCTCAGCTCATACACAAGCTCTCACAACAGACCTGGGAAAGATCTCTCAGCATTGTGGAGGGAACTGGTGTGTAAGGAAAGGAAGCTGTTTTTATGAAAATCTGTAAATGTCCAATCTTCAACAAGAAAATTAAAACTGCATCCAATTGTTCCTAATTAGGTTCTGGAAGAAGACAACAGAAATTCATATATGATGACCCTAGCTCAGGCAACAGGGCAGCAATACAGTTGCCTCATCTCAGATGCCTTTCCAGAAGGCAGCAGGTCTTAATCCATATAGAACAAGACACATGGAGTTAGGCAATGGCATTGGTTTCTAGCAGACAACTAGACAGTGATTCTTGCTTACCATTAGTCAGTGGGATATTTATTACACATTTTCAGACAGAACTTTTCATCCCAGGGAGAAAATGGAAAATAGAATTGACGTGTTCCATCTCTTCTATTTTATGTAAAAAAATGACTCAAAAAAGCTTATAAAACTTTACTGCTGCCTGTCAGATAAAACACTGATACGATACAGCACATCCTATCTGTCTGACTATCAACTTTAAAGATCTACCAGCTTGGAACCTGAGTGATTATATTGCTATGTTAACATCTAAGAGAAAGCATATATTGTTTTGAACTGGGGAAGAATACCTTGCACATCAGAAAAATAGTTTTCAGTTTCAGGACACTGAACTGCAACTTCATCCTCTTTTGCTCAGTTATATGTTAAAGTGGTAAAAATGGGTAGCGCGTTTTCCCATACAAATATTCTTTCTCTGCCTTTGTTGATAAGGGCTCTTAAAAACCCAAAGTAACGATGACTCAAGTGTTTGTAAATTGGGGAGTTAGCATAAGGTAGAGCTGATGTTATTATCTAACTAGCAACAAAGATGGCACAGAAACTAAGCAGCTAAGTACCTTCTCACAAAATGGGGCCCTCCACATAGAACAAGTTATAAGGAATAGAACAGATAGGGCTGGACATGGATCACTAAATCAAAGAAGCATCCCGGCTACTTCTGTGAATAGTCCTCTTTTCTAAGTTGTATTTAAGCCTCATCCCTAGATGCAGCTGGGAAAAGTCCTGAGTCAAAGATAATGTCGAACATTTTTATTCGCTAGTTGAATGAGCTGAATCATCGGCAAATTAATCCAAAGTTCTTAGTAACAAACTAATTATGAACAGCCAAAATCTGCAGTCCTGTGGAGAATGAATAACACAGGTTCTGAGCACCAGCCTCGTTCAGTGTGAATGGACGGCGCTTACAGCCTGTCGTGGTAAGCAACAGTCTGTTGCCATAATCCCAGCGATACCAGGAACCAGGGACCACAGCGCTTGTATTAGGAATAGAAGCTCAAATGTAAAGGACTACCTAAATCCGAAAGGCAGAGTGAGAACCTGAGGTCTAGGAAAATCCACCCAGGTAAAATTCATGTAAAAAATACAGTAAACTGAAAATTTAAAAAATATATAGTTATCAATAGATATTCTGTGCAAGGTGCTCCAGGATGACCCTGCTTAAATCGGGATGTTGGACCAGATGGCTCACTGTGGCCTCTACCATCCATGGCCATTCTGGGACTCTGTGATACCTGTCTATCTCTCTATCTATCCATATATTTATAGATGTATAAAACTAGAATCATAAATAGAGTTGACAGAACAAACAGAAATAGAAAAATTAGTATAGGATACTAAAGTTATGGAAAACTAGCTATTTATGTCCATATATTTGCACAGATCTAGTTTTATACATCTTCAATTATATATAACAGCATATAGGACTGTTCTATGCAAAATTCTTACATCGTTGCTTGTGTGGAAAAAATCAAACACACTCTATAGCCATATATTTTTTATAACCTTGTCACAGTAAAACCCAATAACAGATCAGTATATTAGTAATTATGATATACCACCTTCTACACAAACACACATTTTTTATTTAATTGCAACAGAAGTATGTCTATATGGTCTCTATGGAACCTCAACATGCTGTTAATTAATTTGGTTATTAACAGGGATGTGCATTCCCTAGAGCTATGACACTAAATTTGAACAGTTTTCAAAGACAGCCTTGGAATATGCAACATTTTAACCTTAACATGTAATTACTTAGAAACTATGTATTTCAGCTCATGAATGACTGCTGGGGTTTCTTGTTAAAGGTTGTTTAGTACTTTTTCTATGTCTATGATATCCTTTTCCATAGAACAGATTCTTAACATATTATTTTCATGTTCACAGTGCTACTGGTAAAACCTGCTGAGATGCTATGAAGATGCCAGCTACCTGTCATACATGCTTAAAATAATTGGTATCACAGGAAAAGTAACACAAGAAGAAGCAGCATTAAAGAACAGGTCTCTCTATGATATAATGCAAAACATATGTTAAAAATATGTGTAATAATTAGAGTACTGTGCATCCCTCTTCACATCAAACCTGGCACAGCTGAAACTACTTGTAGGTATGAAGTTCATGCTACAATACTGGCTCTTTTGAACAAAAGACCTCTTTCTTCAATCACATATTCACCCATACCATGCAAATTTTTCACATTATCCTACACAAAGTCCGTTATCCAAACCAAACAGGAAAACAGACTACATTTTTGCCATGAAATATCTACTGGATTTTTCTTCATAAAAAATAAAGAGTAAAGCATGGGAAAAAAGAGGGGTAAAGGTAAAAGAGTTTAAGAACACAAGGGATATTTAATTGCTTAAATTATTGTGAACAAGACTAGAATAACTTACACACTTTTATTAGCTTTTCAACAAAGCTCTGAATAAGCATAAATCAACAATGCGCCTCACCTTTTCAACATGGATTTATTTCTTAAACAGAAGAATGTTTTTTTCTGTTTCCATGGAACACAGATATTTTTGCTGCTGATGCCATTATCTGGCAAGGCTGTACATACAACCGTATCAAAATAAATCCTTGAAAAGTCAAAAGACAATTGCATATGTGAAGGCAGTGCTGAGGAATATAAAGACTGCATCTCTACTGTACTTGAAGTTGTATCATGATTATTACTAAATGCAAAGATATCTTTTTCTGCCCTTCCCTTGATTGTGTTTTTCATAGATCATGATGAATATTCACATGAAGCTGAGAACAACCAATGTGCATGGAATGATATGGATGAGCATATATGACCACGGATTACCACTGAATGCTTAGCAGAATAAATTTTGGCAGTTTTGAGAGAATATATTTGAAAGCCAGTTGTCAGAGAATTTTAGTATTCAGAACTCTACTGTCTAAAATCAAAAATTATTGTCAATTAAATGGGGTCTGTCTTCTAAAGGAACTCTTTCCTCATCTATTAACCAAATAATTACTTTTTCAATAAATTTTGAGATTAAATTCTGGCCCAGCAAAAGTAGTGCTATTAAGAGACAACAATAAGCTGAAAATCATGTTTTGCAATAACAGGACTCCTGCTATAAGAGCCCAGTGCTGATCCCAGCCCAACGATGCAACACTTTTAAGTGTTTTTTTTGTCCCCTCAATCCAGCTTCCAGCATCACTGAAACTGGTACATTGCTTCCACCAGTTCCCATGTTTAAATCAGACATATGAACACACAGCAATTAATTCAGACTCTTAAGTGCTATTCTAAAATGTCAAACTCTCTTCTTCCATTCCAAATTCACAAGTTGTATAATTTTTCTATTATGCCTTATCTATGTATTGTATTTGTGATATCTACTTAACTATTTCTATTGAACTTATAAATTGTAATGAACTACAAATTTCTCAAATAATTTAACTGGTATTGTGTCATTTATTTCTACCAACTTTGCAAGTTATGCAGAAATATAAACACTATCTGGTAGGTGATCAGGTTAGTATTACTGAAGTTGCAATTAAAGCAGCCAATTCTGCTGTCATATATTTTAGAAGTAACTTAAAAGCCCCAAATAAATAAAAATGAGTAGAACACAATAGAATGTAATTTATTCTTTTCAAAGATTTCTTGCAACGGATGTCACAAAAGTAATACCCAAGTCTAAGTAAGTTTTGAAATATGCAAAGTCAAAGGAGACCTTGTTCACTAAACCTAAAGATAACCACCCTAGACTAAACCGGTGTGTGGTTTTGATGCAATGTCCTTTGCACTTCTTTTTATTTTTGCGGTCTTTTTAGGAAGGTGCAAATCAGTGAGGATGAGAAAAGAGGGCTAAGCCTTTAAAGGTTTTGACGGTTTGCTCTTCAACACCTATAACCGGATTTACTGAAAAAAACCAAGTGAGATATTTAAAAAGCTTATGCTGAACCACAAATATATGCCTCAAGCATACATTTTTTAAATCAAACTTCCTAATAGTACTTTGCAAGGATGTAAAGTTTGTCTCCAGATTATTTTGGAAGTTTTGAATAAAACATGCAAAAGAGGGTAGGCCTTTAAATCCAAGAAGTGCTTTGGGGGAAACTAATGCTCTAGGCAAATATGATTACTGATAGAAAATGATGGAATATAACTGCCCTTGTCAACCTTGGACACTTAGTGACTAAATATCAGGAAAAAAAAGTCAATATTACACCAACTGTGCACTTAACTATGGTGTTTCTGTGTTCACATGGAGAACACAAAAATCAATTAATTGTGAGAGAGATACAATCCTTTCAGAATTCAGCCAATGCACTGATTTATTAATGCTATTGATTACACTGAACTAAATAATACGAAGACCTGCCATGTCAAAATGTAGCTCACAGTTTCCAGGTTAAAGATTTCATTTTCTTTATCTTTCTTTTCTTTATCCTTGAGACCAACTCTACTAATACAAATTGGAATTTTGTGAAGAGATCTATGCCAGTTATATTTCTCCAAGTCTGCAGAAAAGGGCTTGGTATTCCCTCTTACTTTCATACTTAAATATTTATACACAAAAACCCCTTTTCTAAGATCTGAGACAAGATGGACACAAAATATAATTGCAATTAGAGATATGCTGAGCTTCCAGAAAAAATATGTCTGGAGACTAAGTCATGAAGAATACCTGCTGATTCCTAGGTAGTGTAGGTACTTAACTCACCTGCATGCTGTGCATCTAGTTACTGTTTGTATTTCACAGGAGAGATCTATTACCCATATCAATAGTGGGCAACCAATTATAACCAGAACATATTACTTCAACTATCATAATATATTAGGTTGCAAGTGGCAGATCATGAAGATGATCTACAATAATTAGAGCAAACTGACAGCAAGTTATGCATGAGTGTGATTCATCAGGAAATAACATTATGTGCAAAAAAAATCAACATTCACTGCCACATTAGGCAGGCTGGAGTCTTCACCTTCCTCCTGCAGTTTGCAGTGACAGGAACACTGAAGATCAGCTTTCATTGTTCACAGCAAAGTACTAATGCTTCTGCTTATGAATTATGATTTTTTACTGGCAGAATTTCTATTCTCTTAATGGCATATATACCTTGTGTACACCTCTAGGGCAAAACACATTATCATGAGTAAAATACCAATAGAAAAGAAGGCGAAAATATAGTGATTGTTTCAGTGCAAAATACATCTATTCTGAAAGAATCCTCACAGGCTATATCTAATTTATGTCTTTTTATTGGGCTGAAATGGTTTAAGAAATTCATGTTTCCTGTAAAACAAAGCAAAGTCTGATTAACTTTTTTCAATACAGATTTAATTAATACAGGCTAGAATGAACATGTTTAGCTGGAATGTGGGAAAACAGCAATGTTTCAAAGGATTTTTAGACAAGATTTCTTGTTATGTGTACATACAGCATCTGAAACCTAATACAGGTGTCTGTGCACTGAAGTATACAGAAAATACATTGGCAACAAAGCAATTACAGTCAGTGAGGCAACCTCTACCAAATCAAATTGAACTCTTCCATCATCACTGAACTAATTGTGGGAGATACAGTAAAGTGCTGTCAGAAGATCTCATATACCTTATATTTCTCTTCCTACTGGTATTTCTGTAACTAAAGGCAGATAATTTAGTAGATTTTCTGATCTTTATTTTTCAGGGTTACCAAAAAGAAACATAAGAAGGGTATTTGAAGAAATAGAGCTTGATTTCTGGGTTATTCTTCTATGTGCATTTGGATTTGTGGTATCTTCAAAAGACAACAGAACTATTGTGCCATGGCATGAGTGGCATGGCATTTCATTTCATTTTCTCACATTGAAAGACAACATATCTTTCATTTATATTTATCATATAAGTTTAATTCTCCATTGATACTAATGAAAGTTTTTCTGCTAATCTGAATGAACTGCTTAGACATAACCGTATAATACGTAGGACTAACAGAGAAGTCCTGAAAATGTCACAACTCCACCAAATTTAAAACCCACAAAAAAACCCCCCAGAAACCAACAGTGCCTCACATCACTCACAGTCTTGGTGTTTAGGAAATAGGTGACACTAGAAAGTAGAGTGAACAGAAATGGAAGGATCAAAATGAAGACAATTCAGTTTCAGTACTCCTTGGTGTTTACTTCGTATGCAATTTTATGTAACTGTCCAGGTCCCAAGTGTATTTCATACAATCCTAGAATGGTTTGGGTTGGAAGGAATCTCAGAGATCATCTAGTTCCACCCCCCCTGCCATGGGTAGCGACATCACTCACTAGTCCAGGTTGCTCAGGGCACCATCCAACCTGGCCTTGAACACATCCTTCCTTATAACGATGATTTTTAAAGATATTCTCTTTTCCTCTCATAAAGAACAAGCAAATAAAGACTACTTATTTCAACTGCATAGCAGTGTCAGGGTAGCAATTCTACATCACTGCAATTCACCATTTCCTAACAGAACATTACTAATTAAGGGTACTTTAAAAGGTCCATAGTTACTGTACTGCAACCTCCATTATTAAAAAGGGTTTTGGGGATTTCTCTGGGAACACACAGTTTAAGAGCTCTCCCTGATAAGCTGTTACATCAGGGAGAACGATTTGTTTGAAACATGAACAGTACACAGAAGTAGAATGAGTGAAATGGTGTCAATACATACAACACAGTCTATGTGGGAATAAATACCCCTTTCTACACATTCAAAATGATGTATTCTAAAGTCTGCTTCAAAAAAAAGAATATAGGACTCATCGTGAATAGCTCTCTGAAAGCACCAGCTTGCAACCCCAATCAAAAAAGCCGTATTAGAGCATTGGAAATTATTAGGGACAAAAAAGAAAAACCCAACCCAACCAGAAAACAGAGAAGGAAACTTTTTTTAATGCGATAAGAGGCAAAAAAACCAGGAAGAATGCAGAGGATTTTGAAGTCACTCCATATTAGAAGATGGTGGGACGAACAAGAGCTCATCAGCTTGAAAAAGAGATAATTGAAGAAGGATTTGATGAAGGCCTACATAAAGATATATAGGGAGTCCTCATTACTGTGATGTTAGAATAGGGATCTTTCAATTCTATTACTACAAGAGATGTTCTCACAAACAAACACAATAGCTTCTCAAAGAAAAAACATAATTAAATTGTGCAAGTCACCATCACAAGATGACACACTGCAAAAGCATGAATAATTCAAAAGGTCTAGTGGACTCATTAATACCTATTGGACACGACCCGAGTCTGACCTCCGACACAACAAGACTTCAAGCCATGCCTGCCAACTGGTGGGAGGGTACACACAGGGAAGAATTGCCTGGAAAAGCTTCTTGTACTCTTTCTTTAAAAGCCTTTTACTTGTTCTACCCAATGTGTTTGTATCTTACACGTCAAAAGTAAACCATGCTAGACTAACCTGCCCCTCTCTTTAATAAAAGACATGTTTTCTTTCTGGAAATAGCAAATACAGTAGCCTTCATTCATAAGAAGAAGTAAACTGATAGGATACCACATTAACTGAGCTCACTGTAATAGAGGTTAGATAGATAAGGAACTGTCTGAAGGCAAGATAGCTGATGGAAGTGCTGAAAGCCAGAGGCGGATGAGTTTCTCAAAGCCTGATTTTTCAGTTACATGATTTAGTATGTTCATTAGTGGTCTTCCTAGGAAAAATAGTAGGAGCATGCTGATAGCATTTATTGATGACACAACATAAGCAGAGGTGCTCCAATACACAAGATGGACTGTTAGATACAGGGAAGAGTTGATGACCTTGAGACTGGTGTAATAGAAATGGGATGAAGTTTAACAATAAGTAACTCAGGATTATATATAAACAGTATTTCTGTTAGGAACTGGAAGCTTAACATCTGGAAACAACTGAGAAGAACCAGTTATAACAGTTGATTTGAAGACAACCCTACACCTTGATGTAACACAGTAAAAGCTAATAAATTCTCAATCTTTTACTTATGCTTTCTGTCCTCTGTTTTATCTTGAAACTTCCATAGTTTGATTTATTCAGATTTTCTAATTTTAAAGTGCAAAATAACCATCTTGAATGTCATCAATTAGCCAATAACACTTTGCTCATATAATCAGCCTACAAATCTGAGAAATATTTGTTAGGTTCTACAAGACTTCCATCACTGAAAAAAGTATTTTTCAATACTGAAAAGCTAAAGACAAGGCAGCTCTTATGAATGTATAAAAAATGCTGATCTTTTAGAGATAAATCTGAATGTCATATAGAAAATAATTTACCATCTGGAATACTTATGGCTCCTTATGCCATTTGCCTTGGAATGCTTCTGCTCTCATAAGGAAATCCCAAGACTTATTTTCTATCATTAATTTATTTTTCAATGTCATCACTTTCAATAGACAATTCCATTATGACAAGTGATTTTATTGGATAAATACTAGATGCAGGAGAAATCTAAATGAATTACAAATCACATCACTGAGAAGCAGATGACATATAATTGGTATGTCATTTGCATGTTACTTACAGTTTGTGAAAGTCCCCCCAAAACTTTTTGTGAGAACTATGGAGGGCTCAGGTGCTACTCTCAAGTAATCTGATTTATTTCATGGAATTGGCTGTACATACTTGCTCTGTTTTTATACTCTTACCTACGCAACTTCTACTGATAGTGGCTTTGGAAAGATATTTCTGCAAAATCAGATGCCAAATTCAGCATAGCAAAAGTCAGAACTGAACACCTAAATTTACTGAAGGAAGCTCAGCTCCTTCCTCCAATAGTGTTGTGTCTGGAGTTTAGCTTTTGGACCAGAAAATGATTAAGCCCTGAACGTTAGCAAAAAGCCCAAAGAACTTTCTAGTTCTAAGAGAACTAAACTTCTAAAAGAACTAAAACTTTCTAGTTCTCAGGGCTCTAATGAATTAATTTTTCAAGGAAGTTTGTTATAAACAACATTGAATGTTCCTATTGTTCCATTTCCCTGGTCTTAAAATTAAAAGCCAGACATGGTTAAGGGAAAAAGGGTTTTCACCTTGGTATTTATTTAAGGATCCTTAAAGGTGCACCACTTTGTCCGGGTGGAACGCGCCGAAATGCACACTGAAATGCACACACGCGATAGATTGCGTATACAATTTATAGGCCTTGAAAACTAGCATATCTATCAAAGATTCCCCAATGAGAGACTTCAATGAGCCCCCCATCCTGAGGAATTCCCCCCTGGATGGGCCAATCTTAGTTTACAAGATGTTTTCTAGGGAAGACCTTGGTTTCTAGGGCTTTCAGGCCCCTAACTGCGAGGCTTCCTGGATGCTTGCTCTCCTGGATAAATGGAATATTAGGTCTATGCTAAGGTATCAGACTTAAAGAATTACAAGTATGCATGCTAGAAGCACTGAGGATACATAAAAGCTATATAAAAGGGGTATAAAACAAAAGCCAAAAAATCATCATGGTATCACTATGAGACAGGTCTCCTTTCAAAGTTGCCTTGCAAGTAAAGATTAAATAAAGTTTTTATAAAGATTTAATATACATTTTTACAAAAAAAAATCCAGACACCTATATTTTTTTGGCTTATTGTAATATATAATAATAGACAAATTCAAGCCTTTATCTTACCTTATCTTCTAGGGAAAAGAATTGTACATTTGTTCACAATACCCTGGCATTACCTCAGACTTCAACTGAATTTTTCAAGTTGAACTGTCCGTCTTAAACTTACGGTTTTTGGGTTATTTTACTAATTTTTTTTCTTCTTATCTGTTGTTACAAAAATATAGTTATATTGAAAAATATCCTATATGCAGAATTTCAAAAGTGCAGGTATTATAAAGCTTAAAATCAGATTTTTGCAGTGTAATGAAAACATATTTACACACATATACACAGAAACTCATGCACAATACATAGGATGATTTTATCTTTACTTACTCTAATTTAACGTATAAGTTTTTTTCACCTTCAGTTTAACAATGTTTCAACTTCAATATCATTTGAAAGAAAGGACTTCAGCCATGAAAACTACCAGTTGAAGTTCTGTTCATTTTTGTTATTAATATAAGAGCATGAAATGTGTCTCTGATTCAGCATTCATGTCTTCTTATGTTGGTCAACAAGTTACTGAGTATTCTCAATATAATTATTTTTTTTTTCCTCCAAGAAAGAGACAAGTTTTCCCAGTAAAGTTCAACTCGGGAGAGCAACACAAAAACCACATTCTGAAAAGTCACGTGTGGGATAGGTTTGTAATTCAGTAGTCTGAAATCTAATCAATTTCTTTCCTGTAGCAGAAGGTATAGACTCAATGAAAGAAAATATTCTGTATAATCTATGAATAATTAGTTAATGTGATTTAATACAAGGTTACCAATGCACTACTACAATAGGGATTAAAAAAAAAAAATTACTGTTCTCTTTTAGATTTGCTGTCTACAAATGCTTTAGCTACCTAGAATTTTTTACAATCAACTTGAACATAATTTCATTTCATGACTGTAAAATAATCTTGGACTTTATATATAAGCTTCATATCCTCATGCATAACTGATAAACTGCTTTAAAAATAGGTAACATTCTACAGCATTCTTCAAGTAAATGCCTAAGAATTAGAAGTGAGATCAAGTTATTTTAATGGTATCCAAAGTGAAGTTGAAGTTCCTCATTCTCCATTGAATCCTCTGAGTCAGGGATATATTCTTCAGTGTTTACTATTTATTCATCACTAAATTCTGTGCTTTTCTGAGGAATTGCTATCAAAACCAAAGTTTTAATATCTGAAGAAGCCCAGATACCTTTAAAACTCTCCATATTTGTACAATTTTAAAGTAATGCAGGGCTATTTTCACTGTCATAAACTTGTATGTAATCCTATTCTGAGCATTCTTTATAGTTTGGTGATTCTTAGACTGTGTGGTGACTCTGGTTTGAAATTAAACTATCCATCCAGTAACATAAATTAGACATCAATTTGTCCTTTGTGCATTGCAAAACATTTATATTGAACCTTAAATATATTTGGAAAAGCAAGAAGCAAATACCAGTCTAATCTGCTAAAACCACACTAAGGGCTTGGCTTCTCACACTTTGTATTAGAAAATTTACACAATAAAAGAATAGCCCTGCAGGAATGTTGTTAAAACACTGGACATACCTCTGCAAACTTTATCGGATCAATAAAGAATATTTCTGAAGACAATAGAGTGAGAAAGAGGCTCTGTTAAACTTCACACATGCGGACTGCAGGTAGATCAGCAGTGACACATCAGAAACTCAGCTGAACAGTCCATAGAGCGATTTATATATCTCCAGAGGTTATTCCAAAGACCTAGACTAGGAGTTTCTCTCTTGCCATCAGTTACACAGACTCTCCTAATTACATCAGGTGTAAGCACTTAACTTTTATTTAAATTAGAAACCTGAGTCTAGATCTTAGACAACTACCTGTGGATGACACCCTTGCATTTTGTTCTTAATATTTTGCTAGAAGACTCTAGCATTATTTCACAGATATTCTATTGCTTGGATGTGAGAGACAGAAGTAAATGTTCTAGGAAGTAATTAATTTGTTATGTTCAGAGCAAAATTCCTTGTTACAGCACAGCTTAAGATGTCATTCTGTCTTATTTAATTACCGGTTAATCAGCCAAAGTACAATTGCTTTACACTTCTTAAAAAAGCCTAAACATTTTACCATTCAGTAGGTTTCTATCTGACAAACAAAGAGAGAAAATAGGAACAGGGAAAATCTAAGCACAGGATTCCAGGTAGTAGTTTCTTAAAGATATTCAATGAATGAAGTTTAACATCTGTAGTCAGGAAAAGAAAAAGAAAAGAACCAACAAAGATTCCCCCTTCCCCCTCCCCAGTAAAACCTTATCAACATGCCTATTAAGACAATGAGAAAAAAACTAATTAAAGTAAATTAGCTTAATGTGCACAGGCTGGATAAAGACAGATCACTTTTAAAAATCCAAGAAGATAATGGTACCCATTTGGGATATGTTTTTGGCATTTTTCATATAAATTGGACAGTTTTAGAGGATAAATATGGTTAGAGAAGTCCTTACAGGCAATTATGTCTTTACAGTGCTGGTGGCTGACATCATAAAAGTATAATTTTAATTGCTATTAATTGTGTTAAGTCTACTTTTATTGAATACTTAATGCCATCTCTGACAGCTGTTTTAATTTATGTACTTTAATGAAACTTCTTAGTAGAAGTTTGGACTTCGAGGGTCATTTCCACTATGTTCAAAAGAAGGCATTTTATCAGCTAGGGAAGTGCAGCTTATTAAGACACTGATTTTTGCCCTCTCAAAATTAGTTCACTTTCATTAGCTTTATATGGATGACTAGAAAACCAGTTTCTGTCTCAGGTTTTAAATGTATCAGAATTTACTAAATATTATTATAAGAAACTGTTATGGCACAATTTTTCCATATGAAGCAACCTCTCTATTTAGTAAGGAAATTGAATTAAGAGAAGCTGATGAATGACTAAGTGACAGCAATTCACATTAATATTTTGCCATTTGGGAATACAGAATGGGTAAAAATAAAACCTTGAAATCTCTTTGGCATTCAACTACAGGACCAGCCATAACTTTAACTGAATAGCGTTGTCTGCTGGAAGAGTTTGATCCAAAGATTTGTGAGCAGATAAAATAGCAGAAGAAATGCAAAATGAAGATTAACCAAAGAAGTATTTAACAACATAATATTGTGCAATGCAGAGAAAAAAATGTTATTGACTTTACACTTCCGTACTAAAATTCACATTGCTCTACTGTCAATAGTTGTAGGTCTTCACTGCTACTGTGATTAGCATTATTAAATTATGAGAAATTAATTTATCTCTATCAGCGTTAGTTTCAATATTTGTGAATTAGTAATTGGCCCAGTAGCACTAATGAGACAATATATCTATTGTGGCTCTTCTGTCTGTTAACATGCCTATTAAAATTAGAGCCTCATTATTTACAAAATAAATTATTGAATTGGGTAAGAATGTATCTCAAAGAATTTCCAGATTTCCAGAAATCCTAGCCTGTTGTCAGCAATGTGTAAGGCTTACTTAAGATAACAGACTACCAAAAAACAACAAAAAAGGAAAATTAGACAAAATATACCTATTTTTTTTTTGGCTCAGCTATCAGAGGACATTACAATTAAGGTGTTGCTCACTAATGGATCTTGTAGCAGAGGGTTTTAAGTAACTGTGGACTGAGATTTCTGTGTGTTGGTCCTCAAGAGATAGCATAGTGAAATACAGCGGCTGGCTATTTACCACCACATTCACTTGGCTATCTCTGAATCATGTAAATCAACACAAGAAGTCTTACAATTAGGTTTTTGCAGCCCTGGAGGTGAGGCTACTGTCTGGTAATTTGGTCCTTATTGCAAAATTATGTGAAATCCTTACAGTTAATTTTTAAACATCTAAGGAATGGATATCTGTTGCTCAGGTTAAAAAAAGCATCACCAAAACACAATAAAACAGAAAATGTCAGAACATTGGAAAGCCAAGAATATCTAAAGGTTTTGATGTTTTTACCTGAAAATCAGATAAAAATTATATTATTTACAAATTGAAAGTATTTTAAAGCTCATTAAAATATTGGTAACAAATAACTTGAAGATTAGAATATTTGAAGATATAACAAATGTTCTACATTTTTCATGACCTATGGGTCATTGCTTTATAGATGTATCTCACTACAAAATACATGTACCTGAAAGCTGTAATACAGCTTAGAGCAGAGTATTTTGATTTGCATGAAACCAGGATGTCTGATAATGTAAGAGTTTTTATTTCTTCATGAGTTATTTAATGATTCATATGTTACATTGGCATTCTAAGTACTTCACTCCAAATTCATCTAGGATACCAGTTAGTGTTACTTTTTAGTACATATCCAAGCACACTTTTACCTGAGGACACAGATGCACTCAGGTCACCATGGATTTCCTATTCCTGAACTGCTTCGTTAGTATTAGTTACGGCAGCTGTCTTCTTGATAGTAAAAGGAACATTAATGTAGGATAAGACTGTGATTTTGCAATACATAAGGAACAGACATTTAATAACAGATTTTATTTTGCTTCAAATGCTTTTATGTTATTTGAGCAGAAGTTTTATTTGAACAAAGTCTTATTTCTCAAAACAATGCTAACTAAATTTGCTGGAGATGGAGCAGACTGTCTATTATGAAGCCTCCTCTTCCCTGCCTCCAAGAACATTTCCATCATTTTGTCTCTTCTTTATTCCTTTTTTCAACCTCTACTCCATCTTCCCTTTTTTTCTCCCCTCAAACTCTCTCTAAGGAAGGTACCTATTAGTACATTTTCCATTTAATAGCTGCACATTTACTTACTATTTATCAAGTTTTCTTATGAACCATCCCCTTTTCTATCAAGCAGTCTTTCAAATAAGAGCCTATCAGGCTTCTTAGGTAAAACTTATTGTAATTAAATGCTTAATGTAAGTAAATGCTTATCTGAGAAATTATTTTTATATTATAAATTGCAGAAACTACAGTATTTTCCTGTAAATTATCAGAATTGAAGTCTCCATTGATTCTAACAAGTTTTATACATTTTTTGTTGTTTCCACTTACATCACATTTGGCCGAGAAGATACAATTAAAAAGATAATATATTTGTAAAAAATTTGATTTCATTACATATTACAGGCAGAAAATGAGACGCGAAAAAATCTGTGTTAATCAGCATCAAGTTTTTGTCTTGGAAAATACAAATCCAAGGACTTACAGCACGAAGTTGCTCCTATTGCACACGCTCCGGAAACCACTTTTCCATTTTAAGCTATTTGAGATTTTAATTTTTATCTTTCAGCTTCTATGTGGGACTAATGTGGGCAGAATTATGAGAAGGAAACAAGATGCATGTGAAGATAACAGATGAATTTCCTTCTGCAGTCTAAATAAATTAATTAGGTTTTGATTGACTATATAGATCACAGTTCACTTTCTCTTCTCATATCTATCCACAGAAAATGTCCTCAACAAAACTAATATATGCTATCCCCAGCATCTAAAAATTCTCATAATATATCCAGGATTTATGTTAACAGAAAGGACAAAACTTAGAGTGAAAGAAATGTATACAGACAATAGCCTTGCAATCAATTTTCAGAAGTAGGTATTTAGAAAAAACTATTGCCAAGCTGTAACATTTATTCTATTTAACTTCTCCCTGGGAATATTCCATCTTTTATTACAAAGGATTGGAGGGAGATAAATCCAAATTTTGACCTCCTGGTTCAATTAACCTCTCAATTATATTGCTAATTTAAGAATAACTTGACTGAATCAAATGGAATTATATTATAAGAGATGTAATTGGAAGAAGAATCAAATACTGTATTTGTAATATCCACAGTAAAAGCCAATAATTCATGTCAAGGTCACAGACATTACTGCTGGAAATCATAAAAGTGGAATGATCTTCCGCAGTTACGGGGTTTTGTGTATTTCATGGTCTTTATTGGAAAAAAAATGCAGGTAGACAATCACGTAACCTTTACATACAAGCGAAGACAGAAGACAAGGACTAAGGAGTGCATGAGGGAAAAACTTTCCTAAGGGACTTGACAGTATGGGAATGGCAGAAGAGAACTGGTGGAAGATCAAAACAGAGTTCAGAAAAGTGAGAAAGGATTAAACGGAGCCCAAGACACTTAGCAAGGATGACAGAAACGCAAAGGGGAGAAGAGTGAGGACTGGCCACAAGTAGTACTTTAGTGGCAGTAAAAATATAACAGTGACAAACCATAAAACATGATAGAAAAGGAATTGATAAGAATACATGGGCCTGTTGATCTTGTCTGAAACACAGGAAACAGGAAAGAAAGAGGAGCTCAGGAATGACTAAGTCTATATCTGAGGTGCCTTAAAGCAGTGGGGAACTATTCCATTCTTAACATACTTCACTGAGTTTTTGATTTCTAGGATACACAGGACGAGACAGTGGAATGCAGAGAAAAGTTCCTTATATAGAGATATTCACTGCAATACAGCTATGTCTTTATTTTTCAGATGGAGAAGGAAACAGAGTAGATTTTCACGAAGGTATCTTGATCCCAGGGGATGTTGATCAATAGACAAAGAGAGGTATGTTGGAAACAAACCACCAAAATCCACTTAAATGTCTAACTTAAGTATAATTGCTCCCTTTATACTCTACTCTCACCTTTTTTTCCTATTTAATCAATTGCCAAGAAAGGTTTGACTTTAATTTGAACTGAGATTACTACATTAAAGTACTTGTGCTCTTTTTCAGGCAGACTACTTACAGCTGCATGGTGCCAAAGGAGGTCTCCCTTCCTTCCTTGTGCTCTCCAGTTACCTCCCACAGACCTCACAGGTCCCAGACCTGCGGGGCCCCCCAGTTTACCTGCACATGGACACAAGGTGTTAAGAACAACACACAGGACATGCTGCAGATCCTGCTTATGGTGCAGTGAGAGGAATGGACACGGAGCAGTGCTGCTGGCTCCCCCTTCTTGACAGCTCTGGAGTGGTGTTAGATTATATTGCCAGTGTGAAGGGAACATGAGCCACCGAGAAAAATTTCTGAAGGTGTGCTGATCCGCAGTCTTTCAGTAAGTAAGCTCAAATCTTGGTAATTCTGAAAAGAGCTGATTTTACTTATTTTTTTACTTTATTTTTAACTAAACACTCACCAGGTTACTCAGTCTCCACAAAACAAAATAATCAAAGAAGACATTATTCAATATAAGGCAGTAAAAATAAAAATTAGAAGAAACATTGAAACCCATCATGTTTCCTCTTTCTTCTGTTTAAACTCTCTAGGAAGCAGAAAAATTTCAGCTTTGTTCCCTGTCCATTTTTGAAAAGCTTGTCAAAGAATAGAGCTGAATCTTCAAAAATATTAAGATAAACATCCATAATAATGGTAATAAAAGCATGCTGTCATGTATCTTCTGTGAAGCATAAAAGTTTAATACATTATTTAAATGCTTGTTTATTGCCTTAGAGATGCCACTTCTTGATTTTGCAATATTCAAAGCATTTCAATTTTTATAAGTTTTTATTTACAAAGTTTTTCTCTCATAGTCTTTTTATTTTCAAGACTTGTAAGTGCAACCACCAGTTGCCATGTTTACACGGCAAATTGCTGCTAACAGAGGGATTACTAAGAAGAGAAAAGGAAGCAGTGTTTGTGCTTCCAGGACAGACACTGAGGTTGTCCACAGGGTAGAAATTTGCCTTCCAAAACGCCCAGTTCCCAGAAGGGTTTGGAGCAGAATGAGAAGGGTCACATGCCGAAGGACAAAACCCCCAGCTGGTGCCTGTTACTTGGTAGCCCTGATCCCAGCACGGCATTTCTGTTTCTCCCGCTTTCGGCAGCTGCCTGGGGACTGCAGCACCCTGCTCTGCGCTCCTCACATATTCAGAAACCTGATAGATACACAGCTGTTCCCATCAAAAGTAAAATTCATCCTGGGCTGTGTGCCAGCATAAGGACTACGGCATTACTAAAGACCCACTAAAACCTCCAAAGGCTTGCACAACACTTAAGACCTTGTAGCATTTGGCTGAGACAGGCTGTAAGCGAAGCTCTGGAACCAAATTATTTCTTCTAAAACTAGTGAATGTCAGAAAGGAAAGATTTTAAGATGGTTTTATTTAATCAAACTTACTTATTTCAAGGTAAGCACCCAAGGTAAGCACTTTTACTTTTATTGATAATAAAAGACCTTTCAAAGAATATACAATACAGTGTCAGTGTACTTGTTTTATTGCTGAATTGTTAGTAGACAATGATAGAGTATTTGCAAGTTCACCTATTTTCCATCCAAAAATGGAACAATCCACAAGACCTTAGCTGTGTGTATGTATGAAGAGAGAACAGTCAGAAAACAATGGGATAGAAAAAACCCGTATCTCCATCTTGAAGTGATAATTTATATAGTGTATATGCTTGGTCAGCCTTCTATGCTATAATTATTACCAGAAAATCTGGAGGAAGTCAAGCAGCATGCTCTGCTAACAGGTAAGCATACAGAACAGCTGTGTCCTGCCAGAAAATTTTTTAACATCTTACACATTCTGTGCTTCAGTTTTCTGATTTGCTAAATGGGAGCAGCACTGCCAACACACCCTTAATAAAGGGTTTGCTATATATAGATAAAGAGCAACCTGCATACTGAGTATTGGTTGGCACCTGGTCAGTAATGGATATATGGGTCTTCTTCCCATGGTCCATGAAACACAAATTCTATTGAGAATACTGTTAGAAGAATAGGGTTAATACTGATAAATGTCAGTCGGGTGGCAGCCTGCTGTCTGGTTCAGACAAAATTCTGTTTTGACATTGCACCAAGGTGTAAGAGCGGAACTATGCTGGAACCACCCAGGCAATTCTGATAAACTGCATGAAAGACAAAGGATATTTAGTCTGTTTTAAAATGAGATCTAGCATTTAAGAACTCAAATCCTACCGTTTTCCAGGAGTTTTTTAATATGATGCTATTATCCTACTCCTAGTTACTACAACCTATCATTTTAGTTTTATGATACGTATTTTCTTCTATTCATTAAAAGCATTGGTTACTCTGAAAAACATAATATGGAGGAATTTACATTTCTCTTTTTCCTCATATTTCTTTCTTCTGTGTTATAAATGTGCCCATTTTTTTGATTTATTGTGTGCTCATAAATCAATACATTCACGCAGTAATAAAAATAACTTATTGTAATGGTAACAGCTCCAAAGGACTTCTGACTATGAGTGGCATTTTATTTAATTCAGATCTATGTTCCATTCCCCAACTAATGGCACACTGTGGGTTATAAAGTGATTAAAACTGTTGTCAAACTGGCCTCCTGGAAAGAGGGAGCCCAAATTCTTTTCCTGCAGTTGGTAGATCTGCAGGATCTATATTTGACTTTTAGAGTTGGAAAGCAAAGAAAAGCTAGTGTAGGAATAATAAGCCAGGGAATGATGGAAAAATGGCTTTTTTTTCCTCCAATGCCTCTAGTAAGCATGTTTAAGCAAACAACAAAAACAAAGAAGGAGTCAGTATTGCGGTTTTTTGAAGGTTAATGGAAATACAAAGAGATTTGCCTACAACTACACAGGAAAACATTAGAAGAGGTAGGAGTATAACTGATCTTTTGAGTCAAGTCTCTAGTGTCTTTATTACTGTATTTCTAGCTTTGGTTCCTTAAGGGTCATTGGATTTCTTTCTTATTTTTTAAAATTTATGTTTACTCTTTTCAGTATTGCTGAAATTTCTCTTTATAATGTTCCCGAGAGATATGCAGACAATATATAGTACTACTATCTTTTTGAACTTCAGCACTTTTATGTCCCTTCACAAACATCATTTTTCTTTGATAATGAAGGGAAATTATTAGGAATACTGGACTGATCTATTAATTGAAGATTCAGAAAAAGAAGATGAAGTTGATTACTCTTTGTCATAGCTTTTTCTAAGGCTAAAAAAAGTCTAAATAAATGACTGTTTGGAATCACACTGCAGCTGATTCTCAGTTTGCTATACTGGTGCATAAAAGAACTGCCATGCAGCAATGCTTGATAATTCTAGATACTGTTACTGCATATCAGAAATCTCTAAAACTCCAGAGACATTTTTCAGAGAAACTGTAATCTATGCAAGTTGTGGTGAAAGGGAAAGGAAAAGGCTTGCCATCAGTTATGGCTTTCTGGCTTTTACTCTTCTAAAAGAAAGAGATCTAAACATCTGTGGTCAATTAGAAAAAAACCTGCTTCTGAGAGAAACAACACCCATGGGTCCTGCAATACAGCCAACTGAACATCTTTGGGTTTCTGTGTGTTGAAATATCAGTATATATTGAGTGCAACAAACAATATACAGATAAGAGCTTCAATGAGCTATTGTATGTTTATGTTTCAGCACCACAATTCCTCTCTTATCTCCCTACGAATCTGGATCAAGATGTAACTTTAACCCACCAAATTTCATTTTACCCACCTGTAACATCAGTTTTTTCTCTGCAGAAAAATGTTTTATACACACTCAACAGTCATGATAAAAAGAAAACAAAACTCCTGGATACCACCTTAAAACCTAAGCTCCCTAAGGCTTAACCTCAAACCTGATATATCTGTTTAACATCAAGCAGTTTTTAAAATTATCCTTGGGACTCCCCCCTTCCCCTCACAGCTTTCTCCATGACTCATGGAGAATCTTGTATCTGATCATATAATGAATCTTTCAAAGTTCAGATGTACAAGCAACTCTTCTAATAGACACTCTTTCTAATAACTGAAAAATAAATGTTAAAAGGACAGGTATTGCTTAAAGACTGTGTAATTATAGCCACATGCTTTATGAACCTTTAGCAAAACAAATTCGGCAAAAAGGACATTTTACCTGTCCTCCTAATGAGGAATAAGCAATGCATATTCTCAGGGAAATTGTGAACATTTTAAAAACCAAAACCCAATTAACTTTCTGCAATGGTTCTATTAAATACAATTGAATTTAACAATGGAGTTTTGTACTAAATAAGTCTCTGCTACTTCCTTGCTCTTGAGACATGCTTCAAGAAAATCTGCAAAATGGGTTGAGCTAAATTATTTTCCTAACTTGTTACCTATCCTTCTATTTGCCACATTCAAATGAGGCAGTGCTCACGTAAGAGCAGGAATAAACACGAGGGTAAGACAGTATCCAGGAATCCAGTTTAGGGACAAGATGGTCTGGATTCAGTTTCAGCTCTTGATAAGATTTCCTTGTGACCACTGCTAAATTTTAGCACCTAGGCATCTCAGGATATCAACTATAAATCACACGTGAACAGGTCTGTGGAGCACAATCATGCCATTCTTACAGCCTTGTTAGCTTAACATGCTTCCCAGGGAAGTATATGCTGAAGAAATGATGTGTCATGCATATGTATTCTGCAAGGATTAGTGAGTTCCAGTGGGGCTTCATATTCCCTTTTCTTGCTGTAACTTCTCTAAATGTAATAGCAGATTTAGGACAACACCCATCACTGCAGAACCCAAACACACTGAAGCACTGCTGCACAGAAGCTAATATTCCAAATCGCTTAGGACTTGAAACTGCTCCAGGCCCTTGTGTCACTCACGAGTACACATTGGAAGACAGGACTGAGAGAGTTAATGTGTACTTCATAAAATTTTGTTGTGCTTTTATATGTTAATTTTCATGTATTCCTGCTAAATGTTTTTCCTGTATCTATGTTTGTTCTGTGACCTGTAGCTAACGCTTGCTTTCTATCTGAAAGCCAGCTAAGCCTCTGCTGGTACTTGTCATATGTTGACAGCATTCAACAGTGCATACAGTATCCTAACAACTTCATAGAGATAAGGGTGGAAATATGCATCCGCATTCCTAGTTTCATCTCAGATTCTTTGCCTAGATTTCAGCGGTAAAAAAACTTTGAGAAAAGAGAAGGAATGAAATTGTTCTTCATAGACACATTAGTGACAAAAGAGAAAGCACCACCAAACAATTTCCTCAGACTGAAATAGGTGTGAAAGAATTTTAGACAGTCATCAGGTCCAAAACAAGCAAATGAAGGGATGAGACTCAGAACTAAATCTAAGTCATGGCTGACTAGCTGAAGAAATAGGGACAGCAAAATCAGCCTTCAAACTTCACTGGATTTTCTAAAAGCTTCTGACATGGCTAACTAAAACGGCAGCTTGTGACCTGAAATCCTAGTGCCCTCCTCAGTACAAGCCTTACTACTATGAAACTTTATGATAACAGATATAGTTTTACATTGTCCTTACAAATGCTGTTCTTTTAAGGCCTCTGCTTCCTAACTGCATGATTCATCAAATCTAAGTTCCATTAATTGGTAATTTTTTTTCCCTGCAGAATTTCCTAAAGACTACTGAAGACAAATGGGAACTTTGCTTCACCATATTTCCTCATATAGTTTCTGTTGTTCCTTTATTATTTAAAAACAGTTACTGCAGCATAAACTAATTTTGCCGTTAAGGTTACTGGACTTAATTCTCTTCTGTGCTGCACATTGTTTAATTACATCTGTGTAAATAAATACAAGAGCCTAGCAACTTTAATATTAGTTACTTGTACTGTTCAGCATTTTATGCATCTCTGCTCTGATTCAAACGGCGGAACATGAGATAGCTACGAAGCAGTTCTGTCAACTCCACCCCCTGGAAAAGGTTTTATACAAGAATCTTGGTGCAACGCTTTGTCTATCTACCTTCACTTCCACTATGCTCACAAATGAACAAAACCCCAAAGAAGCTATTATCTAATCAACCAAAAATACTGGACATGCTACTGAGAGGAAGCTAAACTTTAACTCATATTGATACTGAAGAGATGACTATTTTTTAAATTAATGCACATGGATTATGGATAATATTAGCTCTTTTTGTTCCATTATTTTAAACATTGAATGAAAATTATCACTTATATGCAATTCTTAAAATAGTATAAAAAAAAAAGAATAACTCTAGTCACAGAAAGAGGCTCATAGAGCAAAAAATCTGGAGATCCTCTGCTGTGTTTTTACCATATTATGGCAATACAATGTTGCAACTAGAAAAATTAATTTTCAAAAATTACTTAAAAAATAAGATTAACACATTATAAGCATACTGTGATAAACAGTTTCTGTTGTCTGCAGAGTCCATGAGAAGGAGATTTGGAAAAATAAGCAGAAAATTGGCTGATAAAAAGTTCATTCTTCCTGAAGAGTAATAGTCACAAAAACATAAAAAAGATATTCAGATAATTTTATACAGGTCACCCCTGAAGTATTTGGATTTCCAGTGTCTTGCTTCACACATGATGTTCTTCCTCTGGCCTGTGCAATAGCAAGGTGCCTCGAACCAGAGGACTGCTATTTGAATGACAGATAAGATATGCCTGGAAAAAAGTCAGCACTGCACAGATCAAGGTCAGCAGTGGTACTTTGTGTGGGCTCAGCTCTGTGCTTTCAATTTATTTTGGAAGAGATAATTTTTCTTTTAAGATAAAAGAGAAGGAAATATGAAGTAATGTACACCCACAAATTACAGCAAGACTCACTTTGGCCTAAACTTCATGACTATGTTGCCAAAACAAGTTCTTACTCTTAATCCTTTTGAAATTTGGAGAAAAAGTGTTTGGGATTATGCCAGTTCCTGGCAAAACATCATAGAGACCAACCAGAAATAACACTACTTACAGTTACCAAAATAGGTAATGTACATTGCAGGAATAAAACCAACTATTGAAATTCTCACCAAAATCACTAGCTTTGATTCTTGATTTTAAAAAACAGTGATAGAAATATGAATTCTGTAACTTCAGATATTGTAAAAAAGCATTATTCTAACATATCACTAGACATAGGTAGAAAATTATCCCAAAAATAGAGAAACTTGGAAGAAAACAGTTTTTTAAACCATCATCTCTGTAGTTCTCACTGTATGTAGATGGAACAGGTGGCATTACGTCCTGCTGTAACACATTAACATGAAGGCAAAGGAAAAAGGAAATCAAATAAGTATTTAAGTCTTTCTAAGATAATTAGCATTATAAAAAGATAGTGGAAAAAAAAAGAATTCAGTGCTTTTAGATCCAAGATCCTCCCTCTCCTCTGCTGATGATAAAATAAGGCAGTGGCAAAGAGAACATTATAGCATATAGTTGTTACTATACTAAACTATTCTCTAAACATATGAATGCTTACTATTTTTAATGACTATTAATAATGTCATAAATATAGCTGACAATAATTCCAATAAATATACATTTAATTCTTCTTATTGAAAGAGAACAAATGATTCTCTCTCTGAACAGGTATATAACAGGTATATATATGTCTCTAAAACACTTAGGACATGCTGGCTAACCCAAACATTTAAATACATGTTTTAAATGTAACTCAATGTCCTTCCTACCCCTATAATTGAAAGCATGCGGCATATCATCAGAAATTTCTTAAAGGTATTAATTTTTATATTTTACTCTACTTGCAAGTCAGCTTTAAATTTGGAGGGAGAGTTCAGAACCTATATACATCAAAACGGAAGCACACAGGTTTTTGCCCAGAAATCAGTAATGCCAAAAAGTATAATCCTACTGCATTGCTGAAGAAGAAATTTTATAATCGGTTGCATTTCTTAAGATCCAGCATACCAAAACCATAATAGGATATGTTTGAAGTAATCTATAATAAGAACAATTACCATACTAGATACAGAAATACCTCCCATTCTAACTTATAATGAACTTTCATTAGACATGAGACCTGTGCCTTGCCTACAACTGGAAAAAATACGTGTTGAAAAAACTAGCAATAAGAGTTATTCTATTCTTAAAGAAAACACACTGTTGACCCAATTATTTTGAAATAGTGAGCAGCTACAGATAATTGCTTATATATACATAGCTACAACTTGGTGCTCTGTCATGACTTCCTCCTGGTGAGACCTTTGTATCCCTTTGGCTGAATTACTCTGTTGGAATGATATTCACAGGAAAGGTGTTAAAACTAACAAGAAGCTTTAAAACTTTTCACAGAACTGGAAACAACAGGTGGTATTCTGCAGAACCATCTTCAGTGGAAAAAGAAATTGGAGTATAACACACCAGTGGGGAAAACCGTCTAATAAACCAAAAGTTATCATCAGTTGTTCTCAGGTTCTTATAAAAGCTGTTCCTGAACAATACTCACATAGAGGAATGCTGGTATCTTCTGTTAAAATAAAAAAATTACAGATGTTGAGAAATTTCCTCACTGCTTGAGCAAACATCAGCCTTCCTCACTTAGATATAACTATTTCCCATAACTGTGCCAAAATGTGCAGCAATTCTGCAACATACCTACTGTTTTATAATACTAAGTTGAGATCACAAGAATTAGTTCACTTGCAACTTGACTTGGTTTGAAAGTATACAGACAGAAAACAGTTGGCAATCATAAAATGTACTAAATTGCTTCGGAATCTGATCTATTCTCCCTTGCTCTTGACCTGCTGGTCATACATTGTGAAAATCTGGGTGATTTTGTAAACATGTTCTATTGTTAGACAAATCATAAATTAGTGTAAAGGCACCAAAACTGCTCAGAAGTGGATGTGTCATTTTAAGCAATTTGTTCTACTTACTGCAAAACATTTTCCCCCAATATTAGTATTAAATGTACAAAAAAGGAGCAACAAAGAGCATTTATTTCCATTTCTAAGATGCTGTCAAGTATGCAGCAAACTATAGCTACAGGCTTTCCTCTGCATATTTAGAAATGTGGTATTTCCCCAATACAGAGCAAAGAATCAATATTTAGCACAAGTGCTAGAGCAACTCATGCTCTTCCGAGAACCCAAAGATGAAAATACACCATACAGATGTGTAGATATTTCTGTCTATACAGCTTTTCATGGCATCAGAAGAATCACAGCTAAGAAATAGTCTAAAATTGCCAAAACTGTCAATGACGGAGAAAACAGCTGTCATAGGATACCCTAAATCTTCCTTTAGTTTGATTGTTTATATCTAACAGATTAAAAAATATTTTATTTTTCCAAAAGTTGTACAAGGTGGCATAGTTCTTATTCTAATGTAATCTCCTGAGATGGTTCTTTGGAAAGGAAAAAAAATAGGAATTTAGAAAGAAGTTCAAGTTACTTCTGCTCTCCAATGCCCACCCCTGACACACTTTTGGTGTAATTATTCCTAAATAAGGGCAGTTGCCAAGAGGAAGATGTGAGCAGAACCAGAATGCAAAAAATACAAAAAACCAAAACATCGAACAAAAAAACCACCCTCAAATGACCCACTTGACCTCAGAGCTTTCACTAAAACCAGTTTCCTCAGCGGGTGATTAACTCCAATACAGCAGAGGATGAGGTAGTAGGCTATTTTCAGTGGTATCACTCTACATTCCTCAGTGACTTTCTTGGAAGTTTAAGCAGCCAAGATTGGTCTCTAAATGACCACACTAAGACAAATAGCTCCACAACAAACCCATAGACTTCCTAGGAGCAAAAAATGTTACCCCCTTTCCATAGTGTGGCATGATAGGTTCAGAGTAATAGACATGCTTAGCTTTCTTCAGTTGGAATCACATGCTATCACCTTGCTGCCTGCTCCTTGCTGAGTAACTGACCTGGAGATTCCAGGGGAATCCTAAACCTGACTGAGGTGTCTGGAGCTATGAATGTTCTCCAACACACTAGAATAGCACTTACTCCAGAATTGAAGCATAACCTAATCAACTTAGTTGGTCTAAAAGAAGCTACACACAGGACTAGCCAGTCAGAGTAACAATAATAATAATAATAAGAATAAGAATAAGAATAAGAATAAGATTATGAAGAATAAGCTCATAGAATTTTCTTACAGAAAGGGTTAAGTAGATTTGCTGCTCTAAATTTACTGCAAAACATAACCATGTCAGGAAAACGTGATTCTAACTCACCCACCAGGACCTGCCTTAGTGGTTCAATTTCTCAGCAGGCTTGTGACACTGGGCAATCAGCATCTTAATGACTGCAAGGCCTCAGTGCCTTCAACACGCTATCTCACCTGATCATCACATTAAAGATGGCTGCCCTCAGTCTTCTAGAGAAGAAAGGATGGGGAACAAAAAATAATGGCTCCAACCAATGTGTTTCTTCTTTCTTGTGCTACAAGTGCTCTTGTTAAACTTGTCAATGAAAAGGCTTGCCCCCTCATGCCTAATAATTGTGTATTCCATAATAAAGTGCATTACCTTGCTCTCCTCTAGGGTTACTGATTTACACTTTTTTCAGGCTTTTGTTGACCTTAACAATGTAAGCATTGCAGAAACATACGAAATAATTACATATTTTCTGCTTCTTTTGTATTACTTTCAGTGGCATAGCTGTTCATTTCCTCATATGCCAAATATTCAGAATTCATCTTTGCAGGTAGCATGAAAGGGTTCACTACCTCAATCTGTGGAGGATGGCAGGAAAAAGTTTCTTTCTTTAGCAGCTGACATTTTTCCTCATTATTTTATTTCTGCCTCTCAAGCATTTCTAGTTACACTGACTGTGTTGCCTGGCTTAGTTTCTTTGCACCTTTAAGTTTCCCATCTTCAAAGACTTCAGTTTTTTTGGCAATGGGGCTGTACACCTCAGGATATCCAGTAGGGCTGAGGAGGACCACCAAAGTACAGCATATATATGAGGGTACACTAGAAATATAAAAGACAAAAACCATTCTCTACTGTTATTCATAGATGTCTTCATTAATTCTCCTTCTAAAAGTGGAAGACTAAGCCCTCCTCGTGGAAGAACGAAAGCGAAAAGCAAGAATTTCGTCATCTGGTAAGAGACAGACAGAATAAACTTTCTTCCAGAAAAGCAGACGCTTAAAACAAGCAGTGGTGGGATAATACTTCAGCCTGGCACCACAGTATCTCTAGAACTGAAAGCAGAGGCCGCTGTAGCATCTGACCTGATTATTACTCGGGGATGCTGTGTCACCCTCAGTTCATCACTTCAGCCTGTGTTCTGAAACTGTTTAATGGCTGACACAGCTCTCCTTTCTACTGCACTGCAACACCAATTCTATCCCCAAGCTTTCTCCCACATTATTCCCCCCTTGAGACCGTGATTCCTACCTTTCACTGTGAACATTAGGGTATATTGGGCAAAGCCCTAGTTCCGTATTTTTCAATTTTTTATAGCCTTTACAATTCTTTCAAGCCAGGAAACCAAAGCAGTATAAGACAAATACTGACAAATAAATACCTTTATATATTGATGTATTTGGCCATTATGAGACTGCAATATTCATTCTTGTCACATAGAATATGAATGAAATTGCTCTTCATACCCTTCTAATCAAATTCATTGTGAAATACTTGTACTTGACTCAAAGATTCCCATACAGGGAGGCAAACGTAAAAACTCACTGGAAATTCAAAGTAAACTCAAAATTTCAAAATCCACTTTAATCCAATCTTCGTCACAATTTTTATAAATTAAAATACATGACAAGAAGCTGAAGCTCACCAACAATAAGCCACCTTTATTTATTTACCTTTGAATTAATTCATTTTCACTTATATCACTTTCCCTTGGAGTGACCTAAACCCAGTATTGCTGCTCATGCTAGTTAGGTAGATCTGGAAGAATCACAAGACCAAGAAGTCACAACAGGATGTGTGACAGAATTTCACTCTGAAGAATGACTTGTTTTTTGTTTTGTGTTTTTCCCACAGTAATTAAAACCGGCTTCCTTTTTAATGATATGTGCAGTTTACAGCAGTACAACATCATGAAGAAAAATGCAGCAGATCAAATTTAAATGGCTTTTCTTTTCAATATTTCCCAAAGAATAATGTTAATTTTTTACTTTCCTTGAAAATATTAAGCATAAGTGAAAAAATTCATAATTAAATATAAAATTAATATAACCCTTTCCCAAACCAATGCACTTAATAAGAAATTACAAATAATTCCCAAACAAATCAACACAATCTTATCACAAGTTAGAATTTCATTTGGGATCTGAATCCAGGAGGGACAGAATAAAGGCGAAAGATTAACACATGAAGTTATAACAAGTTTCATCTATTGCTTTTCATCAAAAACCATCAAAAGCACCACTGGACTTAGTGGCTTTAGGGAGTCCACTTTTCCCAGGGTAATGTTTTATGGCAACATGGTACTAAGAAGTACATGTGCTTGAATTGTTTGGGTGTTAGAAGCAGTTGATCACCATCTTGATTTACAGTATTTCACACTAATAAGTGTTACAAGCCTGGTGAATTATTAGGAAATTTAACCCATTGCATTTTTCTGCCTATCCGAACAAAAAAGAAAAAATGAGTTTTATTAAGCATTTGATACTCACATAGACACAGAAAAATTACCCTTTTCTCTGTTTTGTTCTTATATATTGCAGGTATTACAAATTAAAGGCACACACATCACTGGGGTCTGACCACAATAAATTCTGCAAATTTTGACCTACCATCTTGCTCAAGCAGCTTTAAAAAAGAGAATGCCTGCTAAGGTCAAAAATAACAACAGTATTAACTTGGGTGTGATACTGCTGGTAGCCCAGACCCTTTTTATTCTAAATCTTTTACACACGATAATATCCAGATTTTGTGCAATATGACAAAGGACACAAACAAAAAACTCCTAAAAAGAGCATCATCTTTGTGAACACTACAATATAAACATTCTGAAATGAGTATGTGCCTGACTTGCAGGCAGCAGTGTATGTGTCATCCATATAGGATGTATATCCATTAGGATGTATTTACATTGTAAACAGAAGAAACGATGAAGATGTACTAAGAAATCTGTGAGTAAATTCTGTAAAAGAGTGTTTTCTCATGACTTTAACAAGGCTATATTTTAAAGTTACACTAACATAAATAAATGCAATGTACATATTTGCTTTCTATGTGATTCTACAACTTGGAGAAGTCTTGGGAGAATTGTCTGGCCTTGCAACAACCTTGTTTACAGGCAGAGATGAAGCAGTAGCCTGTGTTTGTATACACTGCCTGTCCCACTGACCTCCTTCAGAGAACTGAAGCCACTACCAGGAGCGCCAGACTACAGCTCTTCCCCTCACAAAATTGATGCTCCTACACAGCCTCCCTAAGGCTGCATGAAAAAGAACATAATCACATTGTTAATCTAGGCAATCACCACGGCTTTCAGGATGTAACTGGTGTTTGTACTGATCATGTCACAGGGAAGATTTTGAATTGCATGTTTAAAAATGGATAAAATTTGCCTCTCCTACCTGTCTCACTGTCCATCCTATGGATTTATTATATTGCTCTAGCAGAGCCTGCAAGTACCAGCTGGAGAACATACTAGTTTGAGGATGTAGAAATTATAGACTTGCAGCTGGCCTGACGGCAACTGAAGTTAAAAACATTTTATGAAGAGCTTCCCCAATTGGAAATCATCCACAAGAATATGTTTTTTGCAAAACAAAATTTAAAAAAACTTGAAAAACATAAAAAACCTTCGGTGTTTCCCCCAACCCTGCCCCTTCCAAAACCAGCAGCTGGAGGGGATTTCCACTTCATCTCACACATAAACCAAGAGCCTGATAGCATGGGTTCACAGGTAGTGTCTTGAGTCAGGGGAGAGTGGCACGTGATTTTTAAGCACCAAGTTTGTGCCACTCATTCAAACAATGAATGATGCATGAAAACATCGCTAAGCACTGACTGCAACAAAATTTGCTTTCTGTGAACTGAGTAGTAATACAAGTAGAGAGCTGCCCACATTTGTTAACCCACCAGATGCAGGAATACATAACCTACAATAAATGTTTAATATTCTTTATGTACCATTCTAGTCAATGTGGTGAGGATTAAGAAAAAAAAAGTCTTACTTGATTTGGATTTGAAAGCACAAATTATTGAAGTCTTAGAAGTGAGAAGCGTGTTAACACAAACCTAAATATCACATTCCTAATTACATTCTTACCACAAGCTTTTTTCTGCTCTTCCAAAACCTGTGACCATAACAGAATAAATGTGTACCTCTAAGGAGAGTTATATTCTATGGACGAAACTGTGCTGGAGCAGGCGGTCGGGCCCCAAAGGTCTGCAGGTCATGTGACAATTCATGCCAGAGCAGGTGAAAGGAGTAAGAAACAAAGAGCAGCAAAAGAAAAGAGCTGCTGCAGACCAGTCTCCAGAACTACCTGCTCCATCACTGAAGGGACCAAATGCAACATGTGACATCAGACACTGGAGATGAGGAAGCATGAGGAAGAAGTGTGTGGATGAAGGTGAAGAGTTCTCTCTTTTTGTTTGTCTTCTCTTGTTCTCACAACTGGAATCAGTGATTAAAAGCTTATGCTAATTGGCAATAAATCAAGTGAATTTCCCTTACTCAAGATTTTTTGTACCTGTTATAAATGCCCATGATAAGAAAACAAAATTAATTCTGAGCATGCAAAAGAAGATTGAGAATTACACATTTTTTTAACTTTCCACTAATTTAAGATCGTACAAAATTAAGTTCAGTATAATGTTCATCTATCTGTATGAAATGAAATCATCGAAATGAAAACAGCCACAGTTGGTTAGATGATGGAGATCTATAAGAACAAAAATACTTCTGTTTTATTCAAATTTATGGTTAGAGATTAAACAACATTGTTTCCACATCTGCCATGCTGATATTTGTGAAATGGATGACTCGATTTTAATATTTGAAGTAAATACTTGTATTTAACTTTATAATAAATGACATATTCTATTTTTTGAAAATGCATGGTGAAGCGGATTAGCCTACCTGCTAACCTGCATTGAGTCATCTATACTGTCTTTAGTAAAAGTAAATGTCACTGTGTAGAAACAACATTATTTGGTCTACTGTTTAAACCTTGCCTGTCTGTGAGATACATTCAGTGTCTGAACACTTAATGTGTTTTGGATGAATAAGATAGATCATGCCACATGACTAAATGTCTATGGTAGATCACAGTATACGGCCAAGTGCTCCAAGTGTCCAGGAGCTGGAACAGCAGAGTTTTAGTGGCTACTCTGAGACAAAGATATGTCTAGTATCCTGAAGTCTTCAATTGCAGGGGTTAAGAAAGCAAAATGTTAATATGAGATGAGAGACTGCAGAGAGGAGATAGCCAGAGGGTGTTCACACTCACCAAGGCATCAAATTACCAGTCTTGGTGAAGAATTTATCACTAGAGAATAGAAACAGAAAGATAAAGGTCTGGGGACTTCTCCATCTTCAGCCTTTCAGGAAGCCTGCATCCATTGCTTACCTTCAGATAACACAGGAATCAATACAGGACTATATTAAGAGATGGAATAAGATAACATATGTTATTACCTTAACAATTACAAGGGACAACTGTTGGGCTGAATCATGCAGCTTACCTTAACTGCAGTAAAGGAAATAAGATGGCCACGGAACATTAGAGAAGAAAAGACTATCAAAAAAGAGCTTGCATATTAAAAGAAAAAAGACAAAAAGACAGCTATTGCAAACTAGCCAGAAGAGGATGTTGATTTCTGGCTTGGACAACTTCATATTGTCTTTTGGATTTATTTATTACCTTGACATAATTTAATTTGACAATGGCTTGGATAATTTTATATTAGTGAAAAGGTTTCAGAACTGACACTGTGTACATCTGGCACTTAACCCTTTTTCATGAGAAAACATTGGTTCTACAGATGTCTGCCAACCTTGTTTGAAACTTTCAGAATTTAGCTAAACAAGACATTCTATTATGATTTCATTTCCTGTTAGCAATCTTGGCGGTAAATATTTGGTTTTAAACATGAACACCTACTCCACCTTCTGTTTTATGCTTTTATTATTATGTCCTTAATCCCAAAATGCATACTAATATGTGAATCATCCATATCAAATCTGGATCACCTTGAGCATCACATAGTATGTTTAAAGTAAAAAATTTCTTTTAAAAATCAGTTACTGGGACATTCTATTTCCCTTGAATTTTCTTGATCCCCAGCTGTCATCATAAAGGTCAAAAGGGGGCTTAAAAGGTACGACATTTCATGGTTCTTAAGACAGTGTTTACTAATGTGAACGAAATGTAATGATCACTGACAATTTAAAAGATGTATCAGCAAACCAGGCAGTAAAATGAACAGCAGGACAATGTGTCATGGTCTCAGTAAAAAATACTGGCTGTACCTTCAAAATTTGTTTAGCCAGACAAATGCTAGGGTTAAGTACAAGCCTAACTAGACAATGGCTTCAAATATCCAAGAGATCAAGAAAGGTGTTACTTTTGGCTTTTAGATACACAGAAAAACACCTTGTTCTAATCTTAAAAAAACCCCCCAAAACCCAACAAACTTCTATGGTACAGTTCTGATATGGGTTTTTAAGCAGGTTACTGGATTTCACTGGAAAGGTACTACACATTTGCACATGGCTTAAAATAAAATTAATAAGCTAAACCAAGTATACAGAGTCTATCAGCTTGTGGAAAGATCAACTTCAGGGCATGTCCACACTTTCAGACTGCACACCTCTCCAAGAAGTACAATGGGTGCAACCTAGAAAGACAGAGTCTAAAGATTCAAAGGAATTCAAAGAGAGGCCCTAGCTTCCCCTGGAAATTCTTTTATATAGTGATACATTTGACTTCTCTGTCAAATTCCCAATGCCAAAAAGATATGGTCTTATTTTTCTGTTTCCCTACTCATTCAAGCCACTTAGTAAATTAACCGGGATAATCTGGAAGCAAAGGAGTACCCTGATTTCATCAGAATACTGACCATAACAAACTGGATCACTAAACAATTTTTTGTTCCCTAATGATGAGACTGAAGTAAATGTCTGGTCATTAGTAACAGAAATCTGCATGTGGTGATGGATTCTAGATTTTAAAAGAGAAAATACAGGTGTTTTAAAATACTTTCCAGCTGGTTGCGGTCTTGCTGCAAAGCATGTCATCTGCTTAAACATTTCACAGTACAAAATGGGAGGTTACATGCAATATTTTGTGATTTCTTAGAGAAAAAAAATTAAAGTATTTTTGTACTTTTCATATGCATTTTCTCCTCCTCCTCTTTTTTATTTTTAAAGAACTGACTCCCTTTTGTAATCAGTAATCGCTGATCTTTACAGCAAGAGTTTTTGCATAGACTTTTTTAAAGCCATATTGTTTTTCAAAACAGTAGAAATCTGAATAGTAATTGAGATCTGTATCCTATTTCCTTCCAGTATTAATTTCTATCAGCGAATATGGTAAATATAAGTGATACTGCATAGGCTATGATCATAGGACTTACTAAGAACTGTTTCTTTTTCTGTCTTGGTAACCTTAGGAGATTATTTCAGAGTCCAAAAAACAAAATTAGAAGTACAAAGAGATTCCAGATATTATCTGTTTTTTGTATAAATGGAAATCACAATAAAATTTAGAGATATTAATTAACCATCAACACCTGCAATTAAGATACTGATGACTCCTTATATGTTTCTAAATATTATAGGACAATGAAAGTGCAGAAAAAGAAGGTTCTCCATGTATTATTATTAACTATTCTTGAGATGGAATTCTAACTTTTCGTCATAGACTGTCAATCCACTAATAGCAGCTAAAAAAAACTTACTAGCCCTAATGTTCACATTTCCATGATTTTTTTCACACTTTCCAGATGTCATTACTATTTAAAACAAAATGTTAGTCTTTAATTTCATCTTGGAGTTTCTGAACAATTAAACATAGCAGTACCATTTTATTAATTTGGAACACTTGTTTTTTTATGTCTAAAATATAAAATAAGGAATAACATAACAGTATCAATTCCTCTACTAATTTCAAAAAGATATTCCAAAATTCTTCTTTTCTTCTCTCTTTTTCCAACCCTTAGACAGAGTGGCAATCGGAATTATGATTTGTTTAGAAGGCTGAGAGACTGTAAAAATCTCCTGGGGGAAAAGTGTGTGAATTACTACTAGATAACTAAAGCTGGAAGCTAAGTTTAAATCTACCTCTCCCTTCCAACCCCCCCCCCCCTTTTTTTTTTTGAGTGATATCAGATGAATCTCTCAGTTAAGATTGACTGCATCATTCTATCAGGTAGTCACCCAGGGCTTAATCCTTACCGAGTCATTTTACAGTCTGTCTCTTGGCTGAGATAGCAATTCAGTTCACACCCAGATGGCCGGCACACTGAAAATCAGTTGAAAGGTGAATTTCAGAGTTTAGGAAGCAAGGAATAAGGAAAAATCTCTAACACACACTGGCTTTAAAGAAAATTCACTTCATGCAGCCCACTTCTAAAACAGAACCAACTAAATTCTCTGGCCAGTGCATCTGTTTTTCTGCATATGTACATGCTTATTTGAGCCAACAGGTAAATGATGGATCATTTGTTTAGTAATGCAGAGATTAATGTTAATATGCACTGTAGAATGAGTGATCATAAATAAAATCAAAATGCCACTGGTCTAATTTTTAGAGATAAAATACCCAGAACTATCTAGGAATATTTCTGAATCAGACATTACAGACCAGCTAATTTGAGTAAGATATAAATTCTGATTCGCTAACCTGGGGGAAAAAAAAAAAAAAAGCCCTATCCAGAAAATGGACTCTATTTTATCTCACTTTGAACTGGAGAGTAAACTGGCATGGAGTACTGCATGTAAAAGCCATTTAGGTACAATCAGAAGTCATTTTCATCAGCACAGATGCCCCAAATTGACCACCATAATGTGGTGGATTAAATGGATCTTGGAATTAATCACATATGAAAGAAGTTCTCTTGAATGGTGGAATCACATGGGACCTCCACCTGCTGAGATATTATCAATGCACTATTCGAACAGCTTTCGAAATGCTGAAGATAAGTCTTTGTCTTGTAACATTTTTCACTCACAATTTTATGAATTTTATGAGTGCAGGCAAATATGTCAAGGAATACTAACTATATGCTGTTAACTATTTTAAAAGGCAAGTAACTGTGGCAGAGCAGTTTCTGTCCAGCCAAAATGAAGAGTTTTTAGTTATTTCTAATCTTGGTGACGAAGGATTTGATTCTACAAAATAGGACAAACAAAAAGAACAACAGAAGAAAGAACCATTGGAAAGAACTGGTAAGGAGTACCGCCACGTTTTCCTTGCTGCTTTTCTCATACTGCAAAATCTATTCAAGCTGGGGGACTGGAAAGCAAATGTCATGTTTGCAAAACAAAGGAGGAAAACATCCCCAGAATCATAGGGCATATGAATAAATTTAAATCTGTTTAATCTTCCGTGCAAAATCTATAGAGAGCTAATGTAATTTCCAAGGTGGATCGAAGAAACAGCAGTACGGTAAAGTGTCATCATGTTAGTCATTAGAGAATCCATGAGCATCAGCCATTAGGGGCAATGGCATGGAAGACATACTTAAAAATATGACCTTGAGTACACAGAATTTATTTTAAAAAATTAAATATAAAGGGGAACAATACAATCATAATTTTAAAAAAAACCTGTCTAGATAAGATTCTGCATGTATTAAATATAAGTACATAGAGACAGAAGAATATTGTACTGTTTGCTTTACATATTTAGGATCTTTATAGAAATCAGGGTAAATGGCACACATGACTGCTGCAAATTCTTTGCCACGTCTCCTTTTTTCATGAGGCCACAATCATGCCTCCCACAACACACGTGCAGTGACACTCCACATTTTCAGAAGATTCAAGAAGTCTCCTCCTCTGCATACATGTTTTCCCAGAGTTAACACTTTTAATCTTAATCAATCCTTTGTAATTTCTTTTTCTGAATAAATAAGAATAGATCCAAAGTGATTTTCAGTCTTCCTCTAAGTCTTTGAAAACTGCACCTTGCCTGTGTTGACAAACAACGACCACCTAAACCAGGAAATCTGACCTGACGCCAAATAGAAAATTTCTAGAGAATGGAATTGATTGTCAAAACCATAAAAGAGGACAATGATTGAGGGAACCACAGGGAAAGGTGTTGAAGTCCTCTCTCTCCTTAAATAAGACCAAACACCTCAACTGAGTACCACACCAGTCGAGGCAATCATTCTTCCCTATTTATCATGATACTAACTATTCATACAATGTATAACAGTTCCAACATGAACAGAGTGAGAAAGACTATCCCTCAAATAATGGAGAACAGTTGTCTCAGGCATTCCCAGTAGGTTTCAATTCCTGATTTCATCTTCTGCAATGAGATTTGGAACACCATTTGACTTATTCAGAAAGCAAAATGGAAAGCAACAGACTTTGAGATACTGACCATGAAACAAGTATAGAATCAGGTGCACTGTTTTAGACCAACGCTTGACTTAGCCCAAAGTTCTGCTTCCAGTATCAGACATTAACAGGGCAGTGGTACAGAATTACATTTTCCAGATGACAGGGTTAGCCTGCAGCAATTTATTGGCCAGAGTCTCCCTGAGCAGGTGGTATTGTTTTCTGTGGGCCAAACCTTTGGCATTCCATGTACATCTTAAAAGTTGTAAAGTTTTTACTTTTACTATAATGGAAAAAAAATCTGATGTATAAAGGAGGAGTAAATTTCTAAAATCATGTTTGAACAAGGTTGAAGCTTTCACATTTGGGAGGTGTTGGCGTCAACATAGCTGGCAACTAGATTCAAAGCTAAATTTAAGAAGCATATATAATGTCCTAATCTTCCATGAATATTTATTTTCAGGAGCAAAGCTGAGCTCTTCCAGCCCTACAACCACTGTCATCTCAGTGAGGGAATCCTGTCTGAATTTTCCTCTTCATTGTAAGTAAAAATCTCTTCCTACAGTAGAAGAGGACACAATCTAATTGTTTTTGTAATACTGCCTTTTATTAATCTTTTCTGTGATTAAGTAAGACCTAAATATTTAAAACTATATTATTTAACCTTCTGGCAGAACTACTTTTAAGAACAGAGAATTCACTCAGTTCTTCCATAGTTAACTTCCAGAAAGAAACCCAAGAATATTCATATACACAAAAGCAAACCCTCACTTTACAATCAGAACATTACCATTTTATTACAAGAAATTAAAGTAATATAGATTAGTGGAAATTAATTTTATATTCTACTGGTAACTTGGAAATCTCCACAAGGCTTTGAACAATGCTAGATCAGATAAGAAAAGATTACCTGAACCACAGAGGGAAATCACATATTTTAAGAGACTTGGCTTTAACCAACTAATTCAAAGTTAGATTTTATTAAACCTTGCTTATTTTTTTCAATCAAATAAGCTTAACAAGGAGAAAAGTGTTACTCCATTTAATGACTGAGTACACTGTAAATGCAACAGAAACAGGACAGGTCTACAGATTGTAAAAAATCCGTATTTCAAAGAATGCTTTCAATATCACCGGGGAAAAGATTAGAATTAAACACTAAATTTTTTAACCAATTTGGACGTATTCTTTCCCTCTAAATGTCCATAACACACTAACTCTAATGTACCAGAAAAAAAAAAATCAGTTTTTCATGTGATTGTGACTTGTTGATTTAGCTGTCTAAGACAGTGAAAACTCTGAAGGTTTTCTTGCAGTTAGGAGGTTTGTAATGCTTTTTTCCCCCTAAATGGATTCTCCAGTGTCTAACCAGGATTAATCTCCTGTTGCCTATTTTCTGTCTAACAGGGCACTCAGAGGTTATATGTGCTCTTTTTTTCCCGGAGCTTGTAAGAACATAAGTATTTTTGAGACCTCTAGCCCCTGTCAAATTTAGTTGAAGCATTCGTGTTTTAAAGTTATTGAGGAGGCGGAAGAGAAGTGGAGAGAAATCCACAAATGCATAACGTGACTGCAAGACTTTATGTCCACAGAAAATCAGTCGGAAACATTAAACAAATATATCGTGCCACTGCCCATTTTTGGATTGATAGAATTCAGCTGTATTAATAAAATCATATAAAAAAAAAAGGCAAGTACAACTCTGCTGACTGCTGACAACTCTCCTTATGGAAAATTCAGATAATCTGGAGCTGGCACACCCTGCCCACTCACCCCCACCTTCCTGGGATCACACACAGCACGTCAGACATTTCTTGGCAGGATAGTTTGATAATCCTGAACAGATCAACCTTTTGGAGCACTTCCAGGCAAACGTGTTCTGAAATAGCCTCTTCCTAACCTGTTTCCAGAAATCACAAGAACATTGCAAATCCAACCAGGGAATTTGGCTCCGTGTCGTTAAGTAACCAGGTTTTGGTTACCATGAACAGCAGAACTCTACCCTGAATGCCTAGAGATATCTAACACCAATATAATCCAGACACATTTTCATTTTGGATTCATAACTTTTTAGTTAAAAGAACTGATACTTTCTTCTGCCTTCCAACATCAATATATTTTAGTACTGAATTTCAAAGTATTTAATGTAAAATATTTTGATGGTTTATTTTTTAAAAGTGATCTCATTAAATATAACACAATACTAGACCTAAGATAATAATTTTTCAGTTTGTCCTTATGCATTATCTAGACAGGTGCAATTAAAGGATTTCCGATTATCACTTTTTTCTATTATATACTTTGCACTATGTCTTTCTATTGATATGAACCCTTCATTGAAAAAAACTTTCTCATTATCTAGTAATTTATCTCCTTACTTGCATGGTGTTTAGGTAAGATAAAATAGAGGATTCAGAAATAATTTTGTACCTGATCCTCATGCAAGGTATGATTTGGGAGCATAAAGTTAATAGCATCCACAAGCGCCAGTATCTAGTAGCAAATTGTTACGATTGCTGCAAAATGAAGTTAAAAGAGCAATAACACTCCAAAGTTTTGACTCAACCAAAAAACCTTGCAAAATTACAAAGAATCTGCATAAGTGAAATTAGAAATGGAAGCTGTTCCCTTTCCTGTTTCAAGTTTTCTTCCATTCTATCTGTATTTCTAATATAAAAATCAAGTGATATAATATGTAATTTCTGTTTTCTGTGCAGGTCCATCTTTTATTTACCATGGATTATAGTAGGCAAATCATCATTTATTTTCTCATTGAACTATTATCCATAAGAATAATTTAAAACCAGCTAATAAACATTACGGTTTGTTAGAACTGCTACTGATTAAATCTTAAGAGTCTAAAACATACAAATATAAACAGAACACAATTAGAGCTATTTAAAGAACCCATTTTTAACTTAGATTAACCATACTTTCCATTTGCTAGGGATAAACACTCATAAATGAAACCCATTGCCGAACAAGAAGCAATTACTTCAGTTTAAAATATTAATACATATTGCCTTTTAAAAAGTCTAGGAAAATCATTTATGTACTGTACAATACAAACTCAATTCATACTGAGAATGAAAATGAGATAGCATTCTGAATCCTAAGTGAGCTGCAACTGTCTTTGAGGTACAGTTTGTTCATGTCCATTTATAAGTCCATTAAACTCTTTTCTCCAGTTAGTGTTGTTCTCAAAATAATTATGATAAAATACATATACATGGGTATTGTATTTTTAAGCTAATTAACCCCCCCAAATTTGTCAGCTAGCTCTCTTGCAACAGCCCTTATTAATATCTGAGACATGCTAGTAATGCAAACTAATTACTGATGTGCAGCATATTAATTCTAGATCCGGTAGACTCCCAAATTTATTCCCAATTGCTGGTCTAGAAATGTACGCACACATGCATATACATATATCTATATGCACATAAATATGCACCAGGACTAACAGGTATATGTTGGATTTTAATAACTACTTGATTGTGAGATACTTCTCAATTCTAGAAACAGCTGAATTCAGGAAAATGGTTTCTACTATGATGCTACGATTTTCTTCTGCTTAGACTATTACTGGGCTCTTTCTACGCATGGTGTTATAAGTTGCATTTAAAGGTGCAATTTGGAGCTATATCATACACTCTTTTTTCTACTTGCTGGTGCACTGAGGAAGTATTAAGTGTTTTGCTTTCTCTACAGTCATACAAGATCCCTTCACCAGAAAGGGCAAAACCAAGGCTCTGATTGTGCCACAAACCAGTCTTTTACTACCAAGTGATGTTGTGCCAAAGTTGGGGCCTTCCCTCTTCAGTCTCAGGACAATAAAGACTGTATTTGCAGAGAGGTTAGAATATGATTATTGATATTTTAAACCAGATTTTTTGTTTATTCTTCTGATAAACTGTCACCTCATACACTATAATTCACCTGGTTATGCAACACTGAACTACACTCAAGTGTATAGAAACCAAGCATTGGAATTTATAGAATCAAAGATTCATTAAGGTTGTAAAAGGTGCCTAAGATCGAGTCCAACCTTTGACTGAACACCAGTAAACCCTAGAATTTAGTGCCACACCCAGCCGTTTCTTGAACACCTCTAGGAATGTTGACTCCACCACCTCCCTTGTCAGCCCATTTCAATGTTTAACCACCATTTCAGTGAAGAAATTCTTCCTGATGTCCAATCCAAACCTCCTCTGGCACAGCTTGAGGTCATTTTCTCTTGTCCTGTCACTGGTTGCCTGGGTGAAGAGACCAAACCCCATCTTGCTACACACTCCTTTCAGGTAATTGTAAAATTCAGTAATGTGAAGAAGAGGCTCTCCCCTGACCCTCTTCTTCAGGCTAAACAATCCCAGGTCTTTCAGCTGCTCCACACAAGACTTGAGCTCCAGACCCTTCACCAGCTCCATTTTCCCTTTCTGGATACACTCCCACACCTCAATGTCTTTCTCGCATTGTGGGGCCCAGAACTGGACACAGCACTCAAGGTGCAGCCACCAGTGCTGAGTACAGGGGGAAAATCACTGCCCTGGTCCTGCTGGCCACAATGTTTTTGATAAAGGCCAGGATGCCATTGGCCTTCATGGCCACCTGGGCACACACCAGCTCACGTTCGGCTGGCTGTTGGCCAGCACCCCTAGATTCTTTTCCACTGTACTGCTTTCCAGCCACTTTTCCTTCAGCGTGCAGCACTGCAGGAGGTTGTTGTGACCCAGGTTTAAGACCCAGCACTTCCCCTCACTGAAATTAATAAAATTGACCTTGGCCGATCAATCCAGTCTTTCCAGATCCCTCTGCAGAGCCTTCCTGCTCTCCAGAAGATCAACATTCCCACCTAACTTAGTGTTTTCTGTGAACTTGCTGAAGGTGCATTGATCACCTCATTCAGAACATAAATAAAGATATTAAACAGGACTGGTTCCACAACTGAGCTATGGGAAACACCACTAGTGACCATACTCCAGCTGGATGCAACTCCATTCACCACCACTCTTTGGGGCTGGCCATCCAGATAGTTTTTAACCCAGTGAGCCATAAGCTGTCCAAGCTGTGGACTGCCAGCTTCTCCAGGAGAATGCTGTGGGAGACAGTATCAAGGGCTTTACTGAAGTCTGGGTAGATAACATCCACCATCTTTCCCTCATCCAATAAGTGGGCCACCTGGTCATAAAGGGAGATCAGGTTGGTCAAGCAGGACCTGCCTTTCCTAAACTCATGCTGGCTAGCCATGCCTGAACCCCTGGATGCCCTGTACATGCCATGTGATTGCACTTTTATCTGTTCCGTAGCTTACCCTGGCACTGGAGTCAGGCTGACAGGCTTGTAATTCCCTGGATCGTCCTTACAACCCCTCTTGTAGATGGGCATCACACTGGCCAACCTCTGGTCATCTGGCCAGTTAACCAGGACTAATGACAAACGATTGACAATGTTTTGGCAGCTCTTCCACCAGCTCTGTAAGTACTCTTGGGCGAATCCCACCTGGCCCCACAGACTCACAAGTGCCTAAGTGACACAGCAGGTCAGTAGCCACTTCCTCCTGCTGTGCAGGGGATCTATTCTGCTCCCTGTCCCTGTTCCCTGACCAGCTGTGATTGCCCATGTCTCTCTATTAAAGACTCAGAAAAAGAAGGCACTAAGCACCTCAGCCTTTTTCCTTACCCTTGCAGACAGTGTTCACTTCCGTGTCCAACAAAGGCCTCACAATTTACTAAATCATGATCTACTGTTCTAACACTTTTAACAATTCCTCACTCTATGAAGCCACAATTATAAGGGATATAAAAAGTTTAACAAATTATGTTTCTATTCTCTTTGAAGTGGTATTTTTATGTTTATATTTAAGTGTATGTTAAAAGGCAATTAGCAATTGAGCAAAGTGAATAATTAATTATGTGCAATTAGAGTAGAACTGTAGACAAATAGTACCATATTACTGGCAAATTTCAACAATGTGATAAATTATGGCAATTATAGGCAAAGTAATAATGATTTTCAATCAAAGAATATAAATGAGAATATGTTCCGTATTCACAACAATAAAAGTTCAATCTGTTTGCCTGTGTTTAAACCGGCTGCAATTCATACACACCCAAATCATTATTATGATTCCTTTGATAAAACATGCTTATTTTCAGCATTACTTTGTATTATATATTTTTGCATACCTAGAAACACTTCCCTCCAGAAATGTTCAAAGGGCTTTGAGGATTGTCCTCAGCTCAGTCTTCTGAGACATTTCAGGACGTAAAATCCCTCACCTGACTGCCTCGTGTCTCTGCAGTGTCTCGTATAGTATGATGGACTGCTGAGAGGAACCTACAGCTAAAAGGAGCGTTTCAGACTCTCTGGCTGGTACCCTCCTGTAGCAGAGCAAGTCTCCTCTTATTAGTTATTTAACTTAACATGCCAAGCTCTCTACTGCAAAAATTGAGAAAATATTCCCTGCAGTTGTCTCTTCTGCTCTGTCAGTAACCTTGAGGAAAAACGTGGGACTGAGTAATGTAGCTGTCAGAGTACAAAGTTTTTGCAGGAATTTGAGCAATCCTGTCTATAAAAGCCCAGCAGTTACGTGAATTTTGGGTAGGGAAAGGTACTGGTATTTCAAAGTGCGAGCAAGCACCTATCATTTCAGAATAATGCAAGGAGGCAAACACACTGCAGGAGACAACAACACCCACAAAGGGCTTCGGACGCAGGGCTCGGGGCTAGGTCAGGAGCGACATGTGGCTGCAGGGGCCGTCGGAGGGATCCAGATGCCGGTGCACCGAAGGGATCCCAGGTGCGGGTGCCGCCGTGTTCCCTCTATCGGGCGAGTGGTCGGGCCGGAGTCTTCCATTTTCTTTCCTGAGGTGCGGCTGCGGGGCAGCTGTGCCAGCCGGGACCGAACCGCACAGGGAGCTGGAGAGGCCGCCTCAGGGCAGCCCGCAGCCCCGGGGCCGGCCGGGGCTCCCCTCGGGCCCCGCTGCCGCCCCGCCTGCGGCACCCCCGGCGCCAAAGCCGCGGCTCTGCCTCGGAGAGAAAACAGAACGCTCCCTTTCCCAGCAACGCGTTAGTCTTACCACACCCACCTTTGAGCACCGTTTGTGTCCTGGTACGTCATTCAAAGCAAGTTTAAATAATATTTAAAACCAGTTCCAGCCAGTGGTACAACTGCCCAGTATTATATATCAGCACTATAGAAAAAAGAAAAAATCCCTAAATAAAAAGAGAACTACGCAATATGAATATAAGCATTCACTCCAACAAAATTACTAGTAGTTAGTTTAAGGACATGTACAGGAAACATAAGGATAATTTTCTACATATGCATAGAATTTACCTTATTTTGATTTTAATTGCCTGCATTGTATAAAGAATATATAAACCATACTCAGATAATTTCTAAAATACATGTCTAATAGTTACTGTATTATTTCAGCTGCATGACACTTATGAAGCTAGAAAGCTGGGAATGCAATATATTAGAGTTCCTTTTTTAAACTAAAAGTAAGAATTCTAAGTGAAATATTTGCTGTAAAGACAATATGCTCAGGACAGACACGGTTCAAGCTCCACTCAGCATGCAGTCTGTTTTTTTTCCAATAAGTAATCAGGAACTATATAAATGTGCTCAAAGTATGCACATCCCCCCCCCCCCCCCTTTTTTTTTTAAATCTTCTATTTTCTTTATGGTGAGCTTAATTTTTTTTTTCCCTACAAAAATGACTAAACACATTACAGGAAATTAGGTTTTTTTGATTGTACTGCCCTTATACTTGTCTTGTAGTGTCCGCAAAAGAACTTTTTAACTTCTTGGCTACTCTTAACCAGTTTGATGAGAAGATAAAGTTTTCAAAATAAGACACTACTAAATGTCTCATGAACTCAGACACCAAGACAGATGAGATGCAATCCATGCCCTCTCAAGAAGATGTACCATGATTGTGTCACGCACAGAATCCAGAGAGAAGAAATATTTTTGGAGAATCCTTAACCCATTGTCATGCTTTAAGGTTTAGTCCCACTTGTAAGGTTATTCCTAGAAATTCTTTCTGTATGTCCAGTGAAAATGGGACATTATGGACTAATAAAACATTAATACAAATCAATCAAAATCCAATTTTCTGTAGGAAACTGGTGAGCAAGTCACGGAATTACTTCACTGAATGAAAGATGTAGTTACCTCTGCATTTTGAGTTTACCTCCTGGATTAAATTTTTCAAGAGAAATTCTTAGTCAAGAATTCTATACTTCTAACTTGCCTGTTGAACTTGAATATTCTGAAGTAGTCTCAGAATAAATCTGAGATAAAATTATATAATTTTATCCTTATTTCTTGCAGGATCCGTTATTCCCTAAGTAATATTTTTCTCTCCATGTTTTTTTTTGCCAACTTTTCCCCCCTAGAAAAAGAAGTCTTACCTCTGCCCTACTTGCTTCATAAATGATTTTCTTTGCTCTTAAAGCTATCTGAGCTTTTCATTTTTAGGGCATTCCCTCATAATATACTCTTACTTTCCTTTCTCGATACAATCAGCCTCATAGGAAAACTGGTTTTATCTTGCCAGAGAAACTAATGACAGCAATATGTTATTTGTATCTAGGCCATTTAAATGCTGCCTTTTCTTGGGTTTTGTGCAGTGCTTGTTGGTGATAGCACTTCCCTTCTTTATTTCGTGACTTTTCCTCATTTTCTTTCACCACTGCTTTGCTGCATCTGCATCACAGGCTTCCACCTTCTGTCCTCTTCATATCAAATGCTTCAATCTCCACTCCCCATTTCTTTCCCAGTAAGTTGCTTTGTTGTTTGTTGTTGGTTTTTTTTGTTTTTTTTTTTTTGCAAGATCTGCATACCTCAGTTATTTGCAGCACAGGCTAGCTCAGAAGCCAAATATTTAAAAGCAAAAATATTATAGTTCTTTTAACATATTTCCCCTTTGTATGTTAGATGCCAGTTTTATTTACCAGAAAATACCTAATTCTAATGTTCCACTCCACTAAATCATCTCTATATATCTTCTCAAAAGTATTTGAATCAGCAAATTTACATTGTGCAGATTTCTATACATCTGTCTAAAGCAGAAAAATTTATTCGTCTTTCACTTTTAACCATAGCACCAACTTCATCTCTCAGACTTACTTTCAGAGCCCAGTTGCAGCCCACCAGCTGTTCCACATCCATCAGGCTTCCACAGCCTGAAAACAGGCTTTATGTTTCATCATTTCAGCCAGGAGGCCAAAACAAAAAATCTCTTTTTATATAACCTGGCAAATATCAGAAGAGGAAAGCTCAGCTACATCAGTGGAGGTCAGCCAGGGAAAATAGGAAAAACACAGCGGGTATATATTTGTGTTTACCTCTTCATGAGGATCAAGGCCACCCTCCACCTCACATTAAATACATTTACTTCCACAAGGTACAATCTCCACTGACACAGGCTATTGTTTCCTGACATTATCTGTGAACTCTGATGGAAAGGACCAACGTCTGTAAAGCTGTTTTTCTAAACCTAACAGTACTAAACAGAACAATTTTATTGGACAACTCTTTTTAAGAAACTAATTTGTACTGCAGGAGATTCATTTCAGCCACTTGGCATTAGACAGACACAGACGCTGGGATGAAAACTTAAGGACAATGCCATGCTCCACCTCACAGAACAGAGATCCTCCACATCACAGTTAAAGACAACACAAAAGAGTGAGAAGGATCCTGGCTGCTCCTCCTCCTCCTCCAGTGTCAGAAAAAGTGGGTCAACAGAGAAAGGTGTAAACGAAGTCCAAATGAGACCTTTGGATTCTGTGGATGAAGAGCAGCACTGGTGACATCCATCAAAGTTGTGCGAGTTATAAAAAACAGTGGTGTGTATATATAGGACACTTACATTCTTCCAGTACATGTATTTTTGTTATTAACTTCCATGAAACTGTACCATTAACAATCCTGTATGTGTTCCTTTCCTTCTAGTTCTCACTGCAGCCGATTGCAAATGTTATTTTACGCTTTTAATGTTATATTACTGTTTTAACTGGAATACAGCCTTGAAAGCATGAGCACTATTCATAATGCAATGTTGAGATTATTAAAGCTAGAGATACACAAACATAGTAAAATATGAAAAAAATGTATTTGCATTAATTTGTGGGCTTCTGTTCTGTAAAAATAAACTTTGGAAGTCTCTTAAAAACCTCTTGTGTATTCTCAGAAACATCCTTAACTCATTATAAGCTGAACTGTCACTTTTATTATTGTATGTATTAGACCCTGCTTAAAATTAAAAACATTAATCAGAAAACTGCTGTCCTAACCAAAGAAAATATTGCCCAGTCTAAAATTCAAATATTAAATTATTTAATTTACAGTCTATGAGGTTCATAAGATCTGGATACGGTGTGCAGTGCCTTTGTGCCACTGAATGCATGTGTATATGTATCACAAGCTTCATACTGGAAATTGCAGAATTCTAAAACTGAAATGATGCCAAATCTTTGACACATACTATTAAAAAGTATCTTTGCCACCTCCATGAGTGGAGAACACTTCTGGCTAAAATCTAGAATCTATGGGATAAATCTGGGCATGTGAGTACAGAAATCCATTCACATACAAAGGGCTTCGGGGGCAGGGGCTTCACTCACATATACAAATAATGCAAAATTATTTTTCTTTCAGAAGGCAGAAAGTCCTTATGGGTACAACGTTCGCTACAAGGCAGTTACAAGACATAATAAAAATTGTTAATTAAATAAAAACAATGGCATTTCCTTGGGATTACTGCCTGGCTTCTGTGAGTATCTGTGAGACAGATAACCCCATTCACACAGCAGTCATTGACGCGTAGCTTCAGACATGAATATTCTTCACTGAATATAAAAGGATGTCAACAAAGTCACACTTCTGTAGACTTTATAAAACCTGTTATAGTTTCAATGAAACCTTCTACTCCTCTAAATTGAATGGCGCTGCTGGAAGGGATTCTCAGTCTCTCAGCTTATTCATCTTCAGATAACTGACAGGATTGGGTGCAGAACTATTTTCACCTCTTCACTTTTAATATGGAATATATAGGCACTGTATCCTCTTGCCAGACATTGTCCAGACAGTAACAAAATTTAAAGCTATGTCCTTTTTAAAATTTGACCTCTTTTTCTTTTGCAAAAAGATGTTACAGGTATATGTGTGTATCTGTGCCTTTTAATTATTAGCAGTGAAAAAAAAAAGAAGTATCTATCTTGAAAACCTTCTGCCTTCCTAGAAAGAACTGCATATAGAGATAGGGAAATCAGTCAAGAGTTATTCTTGGTGGAAAAAAATTTGGCTTTTTTCCTGAAATACTTTAGAAGATATTATTTAGAAAATAACATGCAAATCTACTTTGATATGTATTTTACTTGTTAAATAGATAAAGAGAACAAACTGAACAAATGTAACAATGACATTTATGGGTGTTTGCTTATATTTCCCCCCACTTTTCTATCTGTCCATAAAATAAAACACTGTTTGAAACTTCAAGTGCATAAGGAACCATCTGAAGTCCTTGTGGCACACAACATAAGGGAGAGTGGAGTAAAGCCATGATCACTGATATAGGGACTACAGAAAGATTGGAGACAGAGAGGCAAAAGGATCTTATAAAGTTTGCATAAAGAGTCCAATTACCCTCTTAAGCTTTTGATGTTCAAGCATATGTCATTAAACACTTTATGTTGCTGTCCAGACCTCTCCTACACAAATAACTTAAAAGAAAGATTCCTATTTTGCAGTAAATTGTTCTTTTCTCTTTTTGTAACTTCTCTAACTGCATTTTTTCATCCATGTTAGAGTTACCATGAAGAACACCAAAACTACAGCTTTGATGATGTTTAATTTATGCATAAACATTATCCTTCTGTATAAGACATATGGCTTCAGAATTTAATCAGACCTGTCCCTCACAGCTACACTTTTTCATCTCTGTAGTATTACATGTAATAATAATAATACACAGTCTCTCTATATAATTTTTTTTTTATATATAACACTGTGTATAACACTGTATATAACTTTATAGATACTATATAAACATGTATGTATAGTCTGTAAGTGTTATATGAAAGCACAGTCTACTGTCTTCTGGAAGCCAATGAGAAATACATTTTTATTGGAACGAGATGATTTACTAATCCAATCTCCTCCAGTATTTGCTGCTTTGTAACTTGTTATCTTGGTTTTGTAAGATAACTGCATTACAGGTATATACCAAGTAGTAGAAGTCTTCACCTTCATGGCATTCCAGAACAGAAGTGCTGCTCCTAAAGAAGTAGAGTGGAGGCATCAAAAACAGGCCCTTTACAATAAATTGCACTCAGTTTTCCTAAGCAACCCTGCCTTACATTTCTAAAATATGTTTCTTGTAAACATGTGAAGGCTTTGGTAATTACAAATGTATTACAATAAAATTCTTACAGAATGTATCAAGATAGTGTTAAGATCTGATTATTATAATTTTAGACAGATGCCGCCGCCTGAATAAAGGTGCAAATGAGACCATACGCTGAAGTCAATAGAATGGATTTTATTTAACAGTAAATGTGAGGTAGAGAGAGAGATAGAAGGAAATGGGAAAAAGAGGGAAGGGAAGACAAAGACAGTGAGAAAGAGACAGATTATAGGGGGCATATCTACAACACCAACAGGCAGCACCTCTCAGCACAAATCAAACACAGCTTTCACTGAAACCACCACTCAAACCACTAGCAGAGCCTGGCCCACATTGGTGTCTCTTACCACCAATTCCCCAAATATAATGCACTCTAACTCATATCTCTATAGTAAAGATTCCCGAATTGTTTCTGTAAGAAACATGTGAGATTCTACGAATACAACTTTGATTACAGAGATCCTAGAAGTCATGTTCTGTACCAAGTTTTACGTAGATACTTTTGTTGGTTACTCCTGTCTCAGCTGGCAGATCTTAGAAGGGCCCATAGATTTAATCTTATACAACTTCATGTGCATAGTCTCTCCCCCCACAAGACACTAAAGTCTGTGCAAACAGAAAGACAACAGGACTCAATGATCAACAAATAAATGATGAATATTCTGAAAAAGCAGGAGATAGAATTTCTAAAGCTGGGTTCTTAAGCTTAAGGCAAATCAGTTATATACCTTGCCTACAAAGATGGCTCAAATATCAGAGAATACCATGACAACACTCGATCTGCAGTTTGAAGAGAACTACAGGTATGCTACAAATAGAGTGATGAGTATTTGTCATTTAAAACCAATATACTTGGAACATGAGAATGTGGTCAAAAATAGGCATCAGGACCATAATGACTTCACAACAAAACATTTATAGGCTTGTCATCAGGAAAAGGCAAAGGTTATGTGAATCCCAAGTATAGAGTGAGAAAATCGTCCTGTGAGAAGCCCAATATAATTGGTGGTAAAGAAGACTTGCTTTGGTCCTCGGGGAGAGGGGGGTTGGGATGGAGGTGGTGTGGAGTGTGTTGAGCCCATTTTACTTACAGAGAAATCTTTGGGGAAATGTTAAATAGGTAATTAAATATTTTTTTTGAAACTGTCTGGACAAAAAGCTACCAGACTATTTAAAACTGAATGTAAGAAAAAAAAACCCTTAAAAATTATCCACATCTTTAGCTGTTATTTCTGAAACTTTGTTTTTACTTTTTTGTAATATTATCCTGCACATTTAAACTGATCACCTCCCATAGTATATAGGCAAAAATGTTTAGAACATAAAATAAAACACATGAAAAAAGAAGACAAAGTAAATTGCTTGTCTTAGGTACATGCATGCTATATATATGGTTATATACATATGCATATATATCTGTTGTCTTGCAGGGGAGGGGCAAGAAGAGCAAAGCCACCATCTACTTGTGACTGCAAATACTGACATGTTATTGGAAATGAGAGGAGAAAAGAATTTCTAGTTTCATGTCACTGGTGTGAGGGAGATAACTTGGTAAAATGTTTTACCATATTCTTGATAAAACCTACCATTTATAAAAAGCCAATTTCACTGCTGCAGCTCCAGATTAAAGAGACGACCTTAAAAGGAGAATTTAAAAAAATCTACTTCCAAACAGACATCATCTTTGTAAGTATGATAAACTCTCGGTCATTTGCTCATACTTCTTGACAGAAATAGGATAACATTATTCTTCAAATAGTTCTTATTTGTTTGGTACACCTATTGATGGGTTTATCTCCTGTCACCCAATAATGGACGACTTTTCTGGTGAAATCAGTCATGTCAGGCCTGTAAACGAGAGCATGATTATGGGGAATCTATGCAACATGATAAGGAGTGCTCCAGTGTTAAAAGAAGGCTTTAGAACTTTGCAAAATTGTCTCTCTAAGCCACAGTTTGAATGAATGGAATTGATTTTTATTTTCCTTCTGATTTCTAATTAATATGTTCAGTCTAAGATACTTTGTTGCTCTGAGAATTTCCTGTAGATGAAATATAAATTCAATTATCTGTGTATATACATATAGAACAGTTGTGTCCCAACATAATCATCATTTTATTCCAACTGACTTGATTACCTACAATAATCTCAGAATATATACCTATTCATATGCAACAGCACACTAGGAATAGAAAGCAAACCTTAACTTAAAGAATTATTCTAAAACAGCTGAGCGGGTTCAAAATGTGTATTCAGGATTAAAGAATTTCTACATTAAAGCAAGCTATATACTCTTTCAAACATTCAGCTCAATCCAACTGGCCTCTATCTGCAACCAAAATTCTACAAAGAATTTTCCACAGAATTTGGTTGCACAATCTCCAGCTCGGCAAAGAGGGCCACTGCGAGCATAGTTCTCTTATCTAGGCTTGTTCTTTGCTGCACTTAAATTCAATCTACTTTAACCCAATCAATTTATTTATATGCCAGCGAAATTGGTACCAAAAATCAGCTTCTAGATCTACTGTGAAATGAGTGGAGGAGTATCAGAAACTGGAATTTCTTGCATAAGAAGAATGAGGAAAAAAAATCTAGGGACGATTTTTAGTCAGCTTGCAGCCTGTGGTTAAAATGAGGAGAAAGGGATTGACTGAGATTTTTGCAGGAACCTGTCATTCTTGGAGACAATGTCCCTGCAACCAGCAAGGGTGACGAACTACCACTGAGTGAGGAACTCAGCAACATCTGGGAACCGGAAAGAGCTGCCTTAGCAGATTTTGTTTGCTATATTTTTGATGGGTTTATCACCTGCCAGTTGCTAATGTGTAACTCTTGCTCATTTATCATCTCTCTGATAATAGAAGACTTTGTCCCTGAAAGACTGGAATCTGTTCAGGACTCTCATCTCAAAGTGAGGGCAGAATTATGTCTGAGAGCCAGATTATAAACCTGAGTGAGTGGGAAGTACATTAGAGTGATGTTTACATTTTTGGAGGCAAAGAATGAATGACTGGAACAAAAGAGATGAGTCGAGCTTTCGGAAATTTCAGGGTGATAGAGAAGTAGGGCAGAAAAAAAGCACAACTAGCCAAAGCTGAATGGAAGAGTAAGGTTTGTGAATCTCTGTCACTAAAACAGATTGGGGCAAATAACGAAAAGGGAGAAAGGTACAGTCTTTGGCTCCTGTGAAAGATGGGTGAAGAATAGACCATTGAGTGAGGCATTGACAAAAGGTAGAGTGTAAAGGGAAGAGTCAAAAGGACATTGTGTGAGACAGAAGACCCTGACAAAAGTTGCTGAGTTTTAACTCTGCTTTTGCTGAGACTATTATTACAATGGCGGGAAAAGAAAGACAAAGAAACTGAAGAGAGAGAAAAAGCTTCAGCAGGGTCTGAGAAATGTTAGATGGCAACAGTACATGAAATTACTGGGGCAAGTGGTGTCTTTAAGAATAAAAGAGAGATTTTGATATAGGTGGCAGAATGAAGGAGAGGTAGAGCAGAAAGTATTAGGGTCACAGGGATATGTTGGTTTTGATCTCCTCTTTGAAACAGTTGGCAGAGAAGGAAGCGAGAGGAATTAAAAGTAACAAACAGCCAGCAAGAACTGCTAACATATTTTACTGTATGGAAAATTCCACAACTGAATCCTACAGATGAACAAAATGGAATTTTAAGAAGTCATATCCACTAATCTTTCATATGAGAAGGTAACATGTTAGCCTGCATAGCTTTTTGCAAGGAATTCTATATAAATATTTCCAAATTTTCTTATTTATGTTCCTACTGCAGACTGACACAAAAAAAAATAGAAGAAAGGAAACATGCACAGAAAAGTGGCTACAATGTTGTTTGTGCTGTAACTTTGAAAATTTCATTTCTTACTGTGAATATTTTGGAAGGTATTTATGAAGGATTCCACTTGGCATATTAGTCAATTTTTTTGTTTCCTTACTGTGCAAGTGATGACGTAAAAAGGAAGCTAACATGATGATATTGGAAAGAAGTTCACTATTTTGCATTCATTTTACAGAAAGTAATTTACAAAGCTTCAAAGACTTTAAAATACAAACTTGCAGTGAAATCACTATGAAGTTGTGGGTATTGTTCTCATCAGGAATCTGATATAAAGCAAGGAATAAGGAAATAGATACACATGAACAAAAAATGTGGACTCTATCCAAATAATGAAAATAGCCACATGTAGACACAGCACTGACAGCAACATGTTTACAAAGCTAAGTTTGATTTGCCTCACTCCAGTTGTGATGGACAAAAGCTGGTTCTGATTTGCAGAACTGCTGCTGAAACCTCCATACTAACACGTTTATGTGGTTTCCTAACTATAGCTGGCTCATGTCCCATCAGTTTAAGGTTGGGCAAAGCAAGCTTGCACCTGTCAGGTTATATCCATGCAGGCGGTTTCCCGGTCTATATTGCAGCAGCTTGTTATTACTGCAAGCCTTTAACATTAGTATGTGTCATGTTACATTATGCCTACAACATGACATAATATAGAACTTCATGCACTGCTATTGATAGGCAGCAGCAAAACTACAGACTGAACATAAACCATGCAAGCCCAGTTTATTGCAGCAGACTGTAAGAGAATGTGCACTAAGGTATTAGAAGAGTACTCAGCATGCTGACTAGTCAAAAGTACTTTTGGATAGTTCCATATATTTCCAGTTTTCAGATTTCATTTGTGCTGGCTCAAGGGAGCAATCTCTCTATCACTGAAAAACACATTCAGCATAAGTCAGTTCCTGAGAGGAATGCCAGATATGAAACCAAAAAACAAAGCAAAAAAGCCCCTGCAATACAGCAGAGCAGAAGTGTTTTGGTGAATTAAACAAGAATTGAAAATAATTAAATTGCTACAATACGAATGCTAATATGGTTTACCTCGTATTTTTTGACATAAAGGTTGCAAATGGATTGTCACAGTAGAATGTATGTGTTACACCACACTGCAGAACATATGTTAATTTTAAACCTGTGAAACTCAGTTTGTGAAACTGGCATGTACAACGTACGAACCATAGTGGGGTTAAATAATCTGCTATATATATTCCTGAATTAACCAAAGACACCAGCTACGACAAATATGTAAATGGAAAATGTATGTATCATAGAGCATTTTGGACTCCTTACTAATTCCTTTCCATGTTGTGTTGACATAAGTTTACCAATTAAAAGCAGGGAATTAATTTTTCTTTTTATTTGAAAGCTCACTGCTTTCAGATCTTCACTGGAAGGGTGAGCCTAAAGCAATAACCATAGGAAGGAAATGCTATAGGGAAATCCTGCAGCATATTGTAGCCAGCAATGTGACTGCATTTTAATTCTATATTTTGTAGCAAAATTTCCCCCCGCCCCGCTACGTTTATACCCTCAGCATTTTAAAATCACCACGATTTACCTATAATTTTTAAATCTTGTACTTAATCATTAATAATATTTTGTGCTTAGGTTCAGTCATAAGTACTTTACACTTGCTGGCCAAACTATGGTAATCATTACAGTTTAAAAAACATACTACTTTTAATTCCTTGCAGTAAATCTGAATAAAACTATCTTCTTCACTATTTTCCAAAGAGTAAATACTTCTTATTTTTCAATATAAATATTACACATCTTGTGGCAAGAATCTCCAGAAACAGGTCACAGTAACAAAAAAAGTTAGTGACAATTCTATTGAATTAATTTATTCCCTGTTGAATTTTAAAGGAATAATTACTTGATGAGTTCATATCTGGAGTTTAGAATATATTTCCTGTGTATGAATTACAACTGAACAGATGCCCACCACGAAGGGTTTTCCTAATGTTGCAATACCACAACCTGGGGAGTCAGAATACACCAGCTTACCTTGCAAGGGAAACAGCATGACTGAGGAAGTCCTTGAAAACAGATGTTGTTTCAACTAAAGTTTTCATGCTGATGGTTTGTGTTTTTGCGGTTCTTGTTGTTTTGGGTTTTTTTTTTTAATTCAGAAATTGTCCAAGGACACTACTTCAGTTAATAACTCTCTTTTGGGGTTACAGGAAGCAAATCCTTTCTACTGATGCTTTCAGTTCTTGTATCCAAAAATATTAAAACCAAGAAATCATAAACTCAAATATAAAAGGGTAAATTTTCATGAAACAACTATTACTTAACCTGAATTTCCAGAGCAGAATAACACAGGTATTTAACACAGGGTTTATTACAAGCAAAGCTTGAAAAATAGGTTTAGCAATTACTACCTGAAAGATGAAGAAGCCTGGTCAAAAGTAAATACTTTGGTCCTTTGCGCTCTAAGGCCACACCTACCCCTGCCGCTCATGCTCTGCCATGCTTGGGCCTTGGCCTTTTGCTGACTAATCTCTAACTGACCACATTTCTCTTCCATACCAAATACAGAACTAGATGTGTTCTCCTCAGCAATGCCTTGACACCATACAAGATAAATTAATGTTCTTTAGATCCTTTTCCAATTATAATCAAAACAAACAAAAATCAAATATAGCCTTCCTACTTCAAGCCATTACTTTTTGCTAGCTAGCTTAGAATCCATGTCCAGAGCAGTTTGTGTGGAACAAGATTTCAGAAATTTGAACCAGAGCATAGCTGGTGTTGGACTGTAAAGGATAATAGCAGTGGGAGACTTGAATTCCATGACAGCACAAAAGAAGAGGGCCAGGGTGGTGTGCTGGTGTCAGGAGAATGCTCTCCTGCAAATTTTGGGAGCTTCTAGATTAGAGCAGTGCGGGCTGGGCAACAGCTGTGGAACTGACCCTCCTCCTGGTGTGGTACAAGCTCTTAACATCCATTAATGACACGATACCCTCATTTGGAATATTGTTAGTGGTGTACTGTGAATTTTCAGTTTGGACATACACTTACCCACTCAGAGGGAGTTTTACTTTCACTTATTTTCTAAATTTTAATAAAGCACAAGTCAGCAGACTTCAGCTGCGGTGAGAAAGACCTGTGTCTGGGCATAATTTTGGCCTAAATAGAATAAAACAGAGCTTTCAGATGGAGATTCTCAGGACGAATTTGGATGTTCACTCTCAAATATGCATCTTGGAAGAAAGAGGTGAGGACAGATACACTTGTCAGTAGTATTAGAAATGAAGTATAATTGCCTACCTACAGTGAAGTTTTTATAACTGTCTGAACCAGCAATGGACAATGAGTAGAGAATGAAATGCCTCCACAACAGTCTTATGGGGAAACCTCTCAAACTTTTTCTGGGGAATTCTGGGGTGTGGATAATGTTCCTCTGCAATGCTTGCACATTGATGTTTGCAGCATGGGGAACAAACCAGAATCAAGGTCAGCGTGCAACTATCAGGCTATGACCTTGCTTGGATCATGAAGACGTGGTGGGACAGCTTACATGACTGGAGTGCAACAGTGGAGAGTTCTTAGGAAGGCTCTTTAGGAAGCGCAGTGTGGGAAGGCAATGAGGGAGGGTTGTCTTCCCTGTGATGGAGAGCAGCTGGAATGCATGGAATTCTGCCTTGGGGTGGGTCAGGAGTCAGAAGAGAGACGACAGGGGAAGATTAGTGGGCAGACCAATACAGTCTGCTCTTGTAGTTGATATCTGCTATAGACCCCCGATCAGAAAAAGAAAGTAGCTGAGGTCTTCTTCAAACACCTGGAAGAAGCCTCACATTCACAGACACTGGGGAAAGTCTCTCAAGGGGTACTTTAACCATCTCGATGCCTGAAACTGGTAGAAGTACAGAGGAACTTTTAGAAAAATACAGAAAAATGTTTTTGAGCTCAAGAGCAGCTTTAAAAGGATTGCAGCTGAGAAAAAAGTATCTTATTTAGCTTAATCCGTTGTATTCTGGATCACATTGCTTCTAAGGAAAAGATTGTATCAGAAATACCTGACCGAAAACACAGTCATCACCTTCTCCTGGTAACCTACACAGGTCAGTCTTAAAATGGGTTTTACCAACCCACTTCTCCTTTTATTTGTCACAGGAAATATTTAATGACTGAATGCTTGTAACTGGGAAAGAAAGGATGAAAGGCCCATATTTTCTTATAATTAAACTCAAAACTTGTAACTTAAGTAAACATTCCCTCACAATACTTGCTTAGATTTGTATTTCGGCAAATATAAACATATACTAACTTTAAAGGATTTAAAGTTTCTTGCAAAGTATTTTGGGCATCATAATAAAGCGCAAATGAAAAATGCATAAATAATACAAATTAATGATTTACTAATTTAAAAATACCCTTTATATTTCTATTCAGCTTACTTGTTAGACTTTTATTTACAATTGAGAAGTATTTTTAATTAACGAAAAAACCCAAATAATTAAAAATTAGATGGCACCTTGTTAAAACAGCAGCTTTAAGAACAAAACACTTTCACACTAAGAGAAATTCTAAACAGTCACTTGCAACTAGAGACCTGGATAGAAGGAACTGGAGGTAGCTCATTTTTTATCAATATTACCGTTAGTTGTCACTTTTGCTTTTTTGTCAGTACAGTCTAAGATGAGAACCATACTGCAGTCAAGCTTCTAACCCTTGTCCTTCTCTGTAACCCTGTTCATATGACACAACCACTTCCTCAAAACCTCAGGAAAAAACCGCAAAAGATTGCTAGATCTTAAAAATTCTAATTAGGTCCTACCTTATAAAAGTGAATTGTACGGACTAAAACTGTTTATGTTTGACGTGGTTTGAACAACTAATTTTGTACATTTAAAAGTTTTGTTGTGTCAAAGAAAAGTTCTTTTGGAAATTCAAAACATGAAAAAGCACACAAGTTTGTTTGTTTGCTTGTTTGTTTTCTGTAAATAAAAGCAGTATTGTCTTATTCAGCCGGAATATTTTTAAGAGCACATGGCTGAGGGGAAAAATGCATTTTTGTTATACCTGGAAACTTGGGGTTGGTATTTGGGTAGTTCTAAATATCCACCAAGCAAGACTAAAAACTAAAAAGAAAAAAAACCCAAACACATAATTTCTTGCATATTTAGAAAAAATCCTTACTTTCTGTATTGTTCATCTGTTTTCACTTGGCTGAGTCACTAGAGTTTTATAAACATTGTTCTTTCATGCACAGTATTTCTTTTATAGCAAGTGGTTTTTACAAATTATCACTTGAAGTTTTATTGGCACTGTACACATGCACTTAGCTGAAACTCAATGGAACTTTAGATGATCTGATTTAAAGAATGAAAAGCAAGGAGAGTCTCTAGATTTTCAAATGAATTTATTAATTTTGCTATCATCTGGAATTATTTCAGCTAGATTTATGATTCCACTTGTAAATATAATGACCTGAAACATAGTGAAGAAGGCTTCCCTGTAATCTTAAGAGTCAGCTGCAATTTAATTTCTTTTTCTTTTCTGCTGCCTAAACAGAAAAGCAAAAGCCTGTCTTTGGTCCTCCCTCCTCAGAAGGTAACATAATTTGCCAGCTCTGGAACAGGAAAAAATGTCACTGAAAGCATCTCCCAGAGCTCCCCAGGGCCTCTTGCAAAGCCTGGAAGCTCTTTGCTATCCCCATTGCAGGCATCTGTCTCCAGTTCAAGGCAGTATTGTGCCCTCCCACTGCAGACTAGTGTGCCTGAACAGAGCAGGGGAAGGACGCTGCAGGGACACCTTCCTAACCCACAGCAGAGTCACAGGGTAGAATGAGCTGAGAATGCAGAAGTGAATGAACTTTTAGTATGTGTGTAATTGCACAGTTCTCACAAAATTTCAGAAAAAGATCCTTTGAGATGGTTGTTATTTTCTCCCGTGCACGTGTTCCTGCACGCCAATTTTTAGCAACTTGTGTCCTAGGAAAGAATACTATTTTGCAAATGACTTCCTAGCTGTTAAAAGAAAATACTAGAACAAATGATGCTGTTTCACTCCAGCAGTGAACAAATTGGTAATACAGGTTGGTAACAACTGGTAATTTTACTGCAGATAATAGTATCATTTAGACATTTCTTTGCTATGAAACCCTTCATATCAGCTTGAACCTTATTTTCATAACTGAAGTTCAGTTTTTCAAATGTTTTTGTAGAAGTGTTCTGTTCTTTACTGAGATGCCCAAGCCTAGTAATTAGTGAAATAGGAAACTCTTGATACAATTGCTAAGTCCCCTGTTACTAGTATAGGCTCATTTTTGGTGCTTGACATGATCTTCAGTGTCACTCCAGAGTATGAACTCCTCTGTCAGTAAACTGGGTTTGAACATTCTACATTAGAAGTAATTGTAGTTTTTGGTCAGCATGCTCCTAAGGTTGGATTAAAATTTAGTGTTAATTATGGTTTTACAAAGCTTATCACTAATGAAAGCCAGCTAAGAGTTTGACACAAAAAAGACTTTATAAAGGAGATCTGTATTTCTGAAATCCACATGGAAAATAATCAAGTTAGTTCAAAAACCTATGATATTGCATTCATTAATAATTCATCTACTGTAAAAAGTTAAACTTTACACACAATGGATATTGAAAATTCACTTTCAATACTTCAGAGAAGAGTGCCTTTAAAAGAAATGTCCTGGCATAAGGTTACTTAGGTAGTAGAACAAAAACTGCTGTCCTAATCTGTCAGTCTCAGAAGAGGAAATTTTGGATGAATGGATCAAGAATAGGACAGTTTTGAGCCACCACTATGATGTAATTTTGGAGCAAATTTTTGACTGAAACTTAGAAGAAGGTTCTGACTACCAGCACCATCGGGCCTTGAAACAATCTTTCAACAAGAAGAATGGAACCAAGTAATCTAATGACATAGAGATACCACCGGGATGGCTACATGAAATGACTGTAAGATACCACTGTCTGTGGTGGCCTGGAACTGGTAACTCAGAAGATCTCTTCCTGTTCTGTGCTTGTATAGTTTTACCAGCCCTCCTTACTCTGAAATTTTTTTTATTAGGAGTTTACATTTATGTAAAACAAATGCAAGGAAAATTTTGGTCTGCTGCTCAACAAAGAGGATAATCTATATATTTGTGATATAGTAAAAACAATTTAATACCTCTTTTGCATTAGTCTTCACGAAAAGATCAACTGCAAGCAGACACAATTAATACCAGCAAAAAGGGATAAGATCTCACTATGTAAAAAGAAGAGGAAAGCTTACATAGTGCTTAAATAACATAGATATTCTCAGATCATCCATGCTGATAAACTTAATTCATCTTAGGGGACTTTACTGATTAAAATAGACTCAGAGGGCTTAGTGGTCTTTGAAAAATTATGGAGGATGGATGAGATGCTGGAGGAGTGAAAAAGAGCAAATGGATTGCTATTTTTAAAATCAAGGGAAACGTATAATTTGGTATACTTAGTTTCACTCTCCCTATGCTAAATCCAACACCTCAAAAATAAAAAGGAGGTGTATTTATTGAATTTGCAGATGTCACAAACTTGGTGAGACTGTAAATATCTTGAGGAATGGGATTAAAATTCAGTTATGCCTCATATAGATTGAAGGGTGGTCTGGGAAAGAAAGATGACTTTGCAATAGCGACAGATGAAAGGCATTACAGACAGGCAGATACACCCAACTGCACCAGTATGGAAAGGGATCAATTAATTAGGTAGTGGCTATGCAGAGAAAGATCTCAGAGCTAAAGTGGAAAGTGATGGGTTAGAAATGAATATGCCAACAACCTTACAGTGTAAAAAAGGCAAATGAGAGAACTGGGATATATGAACAACAGTACAACTGACAAGATAGGAAGCACTTTCCTTATGTTCTTTTCAGAATCAGTGGCGGCTCAAGCAAGACTGTGTGTTCCGATTTGAGTGCCATACATGAAGGCAAAGAGATATGTTTGGAAATATTTCAGAATACAGAGACCAATTATGATCTGTGAAACAAGACTGAAAAGACTGGGATTGTTTGACCAAATAAAGGGAAAAAGAAAAAGAGAGATGGAGAGGGACTGAAGAACGGTTTTATAAACAAAAAAAAGGTGTTAGAAACAGGAGAAAAGAAACTCTGGTCTTCATTTCATATGGTGAATACAAGCAGAGATAATTCAGTTAAACTACAGTAAGAAAGATTTTGTTCCGACATCAAGGAAAAAGCAATTTGATTGGAAAGGATTAGCAACAGACTGGATTCTGAAGTTTGAAGTATTGGAAGTCAGCTATGAAGTCATCAACCAAGAGTGACAAGGATATAGCTGATTCTGTTTTGGACAACTGGGATGACCTACTAAGGTCCCTTTAAACTACCTCTTTGTGATAAATAAAAAAATATATGAATATGGGTTGATAATTTACAGGGAAACACTGTGAACCTTCAAGAATTAGACAATTATTAAAACACTAAATTATTTTTAATTTTTTCATTTATAGAGTCCAACCAAATCTAACTAGTTTTGTTCTTCCAGCGAACATAAAAAGAAAATATTTCACAATATATTTCCCAGTAATTTTACTACACATATAAGATGATCCAATACTCCTATTTTACCTGCAGAAAAGGTGATTTTGCTCAGACAGTAACATTGGGTCTAATTCAGTGTGGACAGAAAAGTTGACAAGAGTATGAATTTGTAAGACGAATAATTCAGTCTGTACTGACCTAATAATAGACTTTTGTGTTTTCTGGCCTAAAGAAATGTCAACTTCTTTAAACAAGTAAACTTTCACGTTTAGTGAAATGCCTAAAACAGTATTTCTCCCTGCAGTACTTTTTACATTTTTTTCTTTTCTCAGAACATTTAATTTCCAAATAAATAAAATGGATTATTTCTTAATATCCTGAAATCAAAAGGCTTATATAGACTATGAGGATATGTATGAGCTTTCTTCTCTAGAAGTCAGTCAGTTCTGCCTTTGAGAAAACTTTCAGTGATCTGGAGGCTCCCAGAGGTGGAACAGATACCAGGACTGTCCGCACGGGGAACTTACCTCTAACAAGGAAAAGTGCAAGTTTACAGTGCATTAGGTTCACTACAGTACTCCCATGTGTGAACACTGCTAAGTGCATGGGACCATCTTCTGCTCTGAGCCTACACTGACAGATGGATGGACGAACGGAACGCATACAGATGAATCTAATTTCATTAGACAGCCAAGCTGAAAACACTGAAAGGAAAATACAGTGACTAGATCCTGGAGCTGCCAAAGATTAAGGGCAATATGCAGGAATCATGAACCACTTCTCTTAACATAGAAAGAAAACAGTTATTTTTTCCGGTGTTAAAAGATTTTATGAACCACTGATCAGTGTCACTCCTTGTTAAATCAATAAGGAAAATACTGAATCACTTTACCATTGTTCACTTGTGTAAGAGAAATGTGCATTCAGGCACTCATGGACCAGAGGTAGGATACTAAAGGATTTTCTGAGACTTTTTAATCAGCACAAAACAAAACACATGTATAGTTAGCAAAGCTCAGTTGTCTTTTAAGTGTCTTTTCTATTTCCTATAAATGACGAGAGCCTCAAAAGTACTGCTTTTTGCTTCCTAACCAAAAAAACCTCAAATTACTCATTCACTAGGTTCAACAGAAGCAGTGTTTAAAAGAGTTTTAGGTACTGAAGGACCAGATATTAGCAAAGCTATTAATTTCATTTAAATTCAACACAGATATTAATGCTTTTCCAATAAACGAGTTACACCATGTAGCTTCAGTTAACCAAGCACAGGTTCGGATTTTGGGTGGGGTTTTTTTTGTTGTTGTTTTGGTTTTGAGGTTTTTTTGTTGTTGTTGTTTTTTGGGTTTTCTTGTTTGTTTGATGGGATATTAGGGTTACAGTCACAAATGGCAGTACTGGGTTTTCAAATATCACAAAGGAAAATTATCATAGCAGGAAAGCAGTAAAACCATAAATTGCTAGAAGTTAGCTCAGAGTGTTGCTTCAGCAGGTTGGGCATTATGCCCAATGAGACTGAGTGGCACAGAAATCTATTGCCTGTGATATGTGCTGGCAGCTGAAGGATTTAAGGGAGGCTTTTGAATGCAGCAAGGGAGAAGGTTTGTGCAGGGAGAGGGGACCAACCGAGGATACTGATGCACGGTATGTAATGAATTACAGATACGCTTCAACTCCTTGTCTCAGGGTGACTTTTACCACCTGCTTACTCAGTATTCTGCCCCTTAGCTTTCTCCTGCTACAACAGAAATTCACACTTGCCCCAAAGGAAGATCTTTTTCTGTCAAAGTCCTTGCAGAAAATTGCTCCTGCCACACATGCCTTCTTTCATAGTCAGCTTCTTTAAACTCCAATTTAAATTAATATATTCTGTAATCAGCAAAATCCACTTCAAATAAACATCTTCCTTAGATCCTAGATTTCTCTACACCTGGATTTTGTCTGCTTGATACATACAGTCTAGATATTTAATAGAGCTTTTGGTACCCTTCTGGTCATGCCAAGACTCATAATCATCCTCTGCATCTCATTCTTTCTGTACCATACCTTTCCAGGCAGTTACTTCTCCGTACTGTTTTTCAAGTCCCTTCTTTCCCAGCTGGCAAAGTTCTCACCTTTCATGAAGAAAATGCCTTTTCTTCTTCCCATCTGCATCACTACATAATTATTTTGAATCAAGTATTTCAGATCTTCCAATTCTCAAATAAATGAAATAATCACTAGTTTTAAGAATGCTTTCTGAAAGTTAAGAAATTATTAGGCAGAGTATATTGAGATTCTCATGTTACCTGCAGACAAACAGGTATGCCGTGAAACAAGCTTAAGACTTGTCTTTGTCACGCTCATGAAATAGCTTTGTTCCTCTGTGGTTTCTTGCTTTTCATTTTCAAGAAAAATGTAAGAAGCTTTACTGACTTCAGATGATAAATCTGCATTTAGGAAAAACTTAGATTTAGAAATTTGAATGTGTCACATTTTCCACATGTATATAATTTCCCATAGACATGATTTCAGTGGTTCATTTTTCATGGCTGTTTTCATTAAATAAACATATTTCAGCATTCTTTCTACACTTATTTGCATTTTTTCATGTTTCTATATCATTGTATTAGTAATGATAAATCACTAATATAATGGAATGAATCATGTTTATGCTAAAAATGCATTTCTTTTGCCTCTATGAAGAAATTTCATACTTTAAAGAATGTGAATAGGCCTTAAAAAGACATTAAAATACCATTTAAAGTGTAGACCTTGGAGTACAGCAGAGAATCCAACCTTTCTTTTCTTTTTGAAAAACTAATGCATTTAATCAAAGGTTTAATTCTTTTTAAAGCTTCAATTTTCCCAACTTTTCAGCGTGGTGTTAGAGCTAAAACGCTGTGAGCTAGTGCTTTACGCAATTCCATTGACACAGTAGACAGTTAAAATAATGTCCTTTCACTTAACCACATTTAACTGAGATAAAGCAACACAAGATTTAATAGCTTCCAGCAGTGCCCAGTGATGGAGTGGCTAGCCCAGATTGCAACAGCAGGTCACAAGTTCATTCAAAGGGCATGATGCACATAAACCCTCTCACACAGTAGTGGGCCAAAAGCAGATTTGATGTGACTTGATGCAACTACATCAAGCAGTTATGGCCGATTATATCAGGCTTGGATTTGGCTGAAAGGTAGAGTAACAGGAAGAGACCATGTAGGATCTGCTTTAGCAGTTTCCAGCAATCCTACTTTAGCCCATGAATGAAGACCAGGATGCAATTGACATCAGCAATATTCCTCTTGCAGAGAAACGCAGGAAGCAGAAGTTATTTACCGAAAATTAATTATGAGTGGAAATTACCTTAAAAATGTATTATGTACGCATGATTTCACTCAATAGCGTGTCCAAAATGAAGGAAGCAATAAGATAAAACATGTAATAAGATAAAACAATGCTAAATAGCACCACTGATTGTCAAGATATATCATGTAACCAAAATACAGTGACTAGCCACACTCTTCATTGTTCAGGGCCAGTGATGAGGGGGTAAGAGCAAACAGCTAAGTTGCGATTACAGGGCTCAGCAGTTCCTTACAATGCTCAGATTTTTGCCTATGTGATGAATATTTCAGATACATCCTGCGATCTTTACATTCTTCACTGACAAGGAGACAAGATGCATTTTGCATCTGCTAAAGATTTCTGATTGGCACATATGTTGAAAGACTAGCCCAACATTGAAAGACAGAGTGTTCTTCAAAAGCTGTAGCCATGAAATATTTATTCTTTTCTCTTTCATAGAAATGCATTTGATGACTATATGACATAAAGTGCCACTAATAGCTCTGGACAAAATTATATGGCTCTAAAGACTATTAAACTATTATTCTTGGAGGGTGGAAAAGGTTCTATTTGACACATATGACCACAATAGTATTAGCAAGGCTTTGTTTACAACCTACCATGAAAAAATGTTGTACATTATCAAGTGCATTTTGCACTGGTAAATTCAAATCTGACAATCACAAATAGCAACAATGATACTTGTGATACATTTAGTAGGTATTTTACCTCACAATACTTTGAATGGGATGTTTATTAATTTTTAAAAACCCTAAGTATGCAACTAAGGGCAAGTGAATACTAATGACACTGTTCAAAATATGTTTTGTTTGTATCCAAGAGTATATATTTTATAGAGCACAGGCAAATGAATCCCCAAATGTTATTTAAATCTCTGAAGTCAGCTGAAAAGCAAAGACACTCATACATACATAATGCCTAGCATGACAACCTGAAAATTATGTGAAAACAAAAAGGCTCCTTTGTAAAAGTCTAACAAAAATTTTTTGTTAAAAAGACCTAGAAAGCATTGTTGGAACATAGAAATCATATTATGAATTTTACATGAAAATTTGTAGGACTGTTGTATCTGCAAACATAAAATACTAAAAACCTTAGAAAAACCCAGAAGCCTGATAAAATACTAAAATATTACCAAGTTAAATGAATACAGTTATCATCCTGTAGATCACATTATCTCAGTGTCCATTTACAATCATATGTGTTTCATAAACCTCCTGCTACTGCAAATCCCACAGTTGTATTTGCCATTGAATTGCTTGTTTCTCATTATTAGTGGATGAAGAAATGCACTACAGTCATGCAACACTTTCTAAAATGGTCTAAAAATGCATTCTTGAAAACACAGTTTATCTTTGTCTTACAAAGGGATAAGTGCTGTGTTAAATACTTTCTTTTGCCAGAACAACCAGGAGAAGGGTAAAAAAAAAATCAAGCCAAAGTAAATTACTCAGTGGCATCATGCCCAAATCCACCACAGACATCACCTTTTAAATAGTGAGCTGAAACCTGCAGATTGTATTTTAATACTCACGAAGAATTTTTGTTTTGGAAAGTCACTTTGCTTAAAAGACCTTTTAATATACTTAGGCAGACATTCAAATCTTGGATGTTGAGTGAAGTATACTGCTAATTATGAATATATTCACCTCTTGAAAAAAGTAGAGGGCTGCATGAGTCTGCAATGTAAAAATGGCATGCAACGAGGAAAGGCTATGCTACAACCTGAAGTGACAGCAAATATTGCTTCATCTTTTCCTCTGAATAGGCTGCTAAATTTGCTGTATTTTGTGAAAGGGCAACATTGACTACTGGAACTTTCCATATACTTTCCTTCTTTCAAAATACCAGGCACATATTTTAGGTTATTAAGATTTGTACATGGTTTCATATTCATATTTGAGGAGTAAACACGGATTTTTATTTACTTCTATAGACTGGAAATGTATTTTGATGAGCAGCGTAACCACAAAATTTCATATATATATGTATATAAATCTTAAGTTGCTTTACTATTACAATGTAAATTAAATGGCATGTTTCAACCAACATCATATTTTTACGCAGAATAATAAAAGCAGCTATTTTCATCTTGCAAGGGTCTTGCAACAGTGCGTGAATGTCTTGAACAACTAAACCTAGTGTGCCTGAAGCCTTGAAAGGAAAGGCAAAAGACATGGTGAAAAGGATGGACAAGAGAGTCTGTTCAGGAAGTTCCCTGTGAATGAGTGGTAGGGAATGTGTGTCGATCCTTACTTTTTTTTTTTTTTTTTTTTTTTTTTTTTTTTTTTTGGTTTGCTTTGGTTTTAGGAGCAAAAATGAATTTACAGAATCTGTTAGCAAGCTAAAACAGTGCAGCTAGATAGGAGACCAAGCCATGAAACTTGAGAATCTGCAAGAGAGGTTTTACTGCAGGAGGTAGGAAGCGGCCAGCTGGCCTAGCACTTGCTTCACCAAGAAACCAAATAGAAGAGTAAACAGTTATGGTTCCATAGTGGGGATGGAGTAATTAGATATTGTATGTTTCCCTGCTGTTCTTTTTGTTTCTGCTTTCAATAAAGTACTCTTGGCTAAGCCATCTGATTCATATTTGCAAAGGGAGAAAATTAGCTGACTGAGCAACAGAAAGACTATTTTAATTTCCCCAATTTTCTGTGTGGGAGTCTGAGTTGCTGTTTATTACTCCTGAAATTTGAGACTGGCTGTTGCTGCTGCTAATCATGCAGCTAAGTGGATGACAGGGCTGGTCCAAGAATGATTGCTCATAAACAACCAGGTGAGATTCAGGTAGCTCTATCAACTATAAATCCACGCAAGTGCATGAAAATACCTAGGTAACAAGTAATGTCCTTTGAGGACAGCATGATGCAACCTGACTTCTGGTGGCTGGTTCCTTTTTTACACATAAATGTGTGCTATAATGTCTCATTTGATAATTATCTCATGGAGTTTAAGTGTATATACTGTAACGTTTATTGCATCCTTTATTTACTGTTTTAACAAATGGAATTCTCTGACAAATATCAAAGTATGTAAACCTCTACAATACTCTTAAATCGTATCTCTTATCATTTATTTAGTTGGTGACTCTTCTGTGATGCTACAGAACTTGCATATGAAAGTCACAGTATATCTATATAAATGATGAAAATCTGTATGTATGTGTTACTAATAAATGGTTATCAATAATACATAATATCTAATCTATTGATTCTGGTAATTGCTATGACACGTAGTATATACTTTAACACACTGCTTTTTGGATTTGTGGGTGCATGTTCAGCACCTTATTCTTACTGTAAATTTGATTTCTTATATTGCTTCAGTTCTGCTATTTACTCGGGCAGAGGAGCAATGTTGGTGACATTGCAAAGACTCCAAAGTAAATGGACGATTTTTCATTCCCATCGGCATAACATCAGACATTGCTACATTGCACAGATGACTCATTTCTGTGATAACTTCAAGTTTCACAGGTGGCAGCAGAACCACAATACTGGTGAAACATCTGGATTAACAAAAAAGAAAAGAAAGAAATTCTACTTTACAGTGCCGTGCTCTAGGCTATAGCGATTTTACAAAATTACTCTAATCTTGGATAGGGAACATTATGCTTCCTACTCATATTGAACATTCTGTGCATTGCTTGACACTCCTCCAGAAATCTTTCCTGATGTTTGTTTTGGACTCTGTGTTGAATGAAAACCACATGGCAAAAACTTGATCCAAGGGAAGTAGACATTGTGCTCACTGATGTAGGAAGCACTTCACCGCAGCCAAAGAAATCTACTATTGTATGTATATTAAGGCGGCATTGCTTCAGCTGTTGTCAAGGGCTCTGAGTATCACCAGCAATTAAAACAGCCCAGCAGAAGGAAAACTGCATACTCAAGCTATTGGTGCTCATGCCCTAATGTCCACAGTAGGCATTTCACGAAGAGGCAATTCTGGAGGTAGGTTAGTTCCACGGACTGAGTGTCCAATTCAGTTGGAGTGCCTCAGGTGCATTTTGGTGCATCTTCTAGCTTAGTTTTAATTCATTTCAGGCATACTGAATAGATACTGAATATGAGCCAAGTTTGAACATTGCGGGGACTGATCAGGAGACTTAATTCAAAAGCACACATCCAGATCTCAACAAAAACATTAATATAGACACCCTCAAAGAAGGGCCTCTATAATGATCTCCCTTAATTTTCACTGCTTTCGCTCACTTTGTTTACAAGACTAGTAATACTTTTCTTCTTTATGATACTACGCCTAAAAATCTCTATATAGTTTTTCCTTGAATAATCTATCCATGACTACCTCTGAACTGCATGAATGAAAAAATTTTACTGGGTCTAGCTAGAATATGAAACTGAAGATACTATTAGAGTGAAGCTTCTTGATTTCTGAGCAGCTTGATGGAGACTGGCCAGAATGCAGGAAACCACTGGTTACTTCCAGGTGAATTTAATTTTTCAAGCCCTTGCTCATATTTCATTCAGATCAAAAAAAGGTGTCCAGAAAGACTTAAATAGGGATACTTATTTATCAAAAATGTTCATTTTTCATTCAGTTCATCTCTTTGGCTCACTCAAAACACTAAACCAAGCTCTGTAGGAGAGGAGTGCCTGCCTCATGTTTTCTGCATATTCCATCTGACATGCCACAGCAGTGAGATTCACAGCTCATTCTTGGACATCCTCCTTCCTGAGGTCTTCTAACCAGAGTCAATGAGAGGGATCATGCTTTTTACAACCACATTACATTTAATTTCTTTTTATTACAGAAACAAAACTCAGATTACCACAAAACTGTCTTACAAGATATGTGCACCAGAGCACACAATGTCAGCAGACAGGATTCTGACTAAGCAAAGTTGGTCTGTACCAGGAGATAAACAGCACAGAATAGCAAGGTGAAACTCTTGCAGTTAGTCATGTGTTTCTGTGGCTTATCTCAAAAAATTTTGATTCACAGTAGTCTTACTTACAAGAAAATCACAAGGTTCTTTGATTCTTTTGCTTGCTGTGCTCATGAAGCCAGAAGTACTCTGCCAGTAGCCAAACTTTTGTCTCCTTCTTCCATAACGAAGGACTTCCTTTCTTGTCTTCTTTTGCCTTTTTTTTTTTTAAATACCAATAAACAACATGCTACTAGCCACAAGAAAGGCATATGCAAATTGGCAGAGATGCATCCAGTGGTATGATTATACACACTTTTTGCTTTGGGAAAAACCCATTATTGCTTACTTTGTAAAGGGCATGCTCTTAACAGTCTCTAACTAACATTCTCCCCTTTCATAGAGGAGTAATGGGTTATAATTTAAGTCTCAGTTAATATTTATTGTGACTGATACCATATTAGTGATAAAATCGGTAAGTCACCGCTTTTAAAGACAGCTACCCTTACTGAAATATTTGAGTTCCTTCTACATGAAATGAATAGTGACAACCAAGTCCCCAGTGGATTGCAAAGAGCCTCCAGAATTTCCTCCAGTCTCTTAAAGACTTCTTATTTTCCTTTCTTTTCTTTTTGGCAGGGATTTATTAGGTGAAAAGAGCTGTCACGGTATCACAATTGTGTTTATGATGGAAATGTCTTTTCAAAGATGGCCATAAAGCCCTAGACACATCTGCTGTTACCTAGATTTTTGCTCTTTCTCTAGACAGATGCCCTTGATTTTGGACCTTTTATTTTTATTTTAGATTTAATAATCTCTTTTACTTTACAGAAGAACAAGAAGAATGGGGTTATGTACATGAAAATTAATTTTAATAATTTAGCTAAGAATAAATCCATTAATTGCATTGAAAATTATTTTGAACATCCAAGCCTCAGAGTGGTATGGAAGCTCACTGGAAGCAAGCATGGGCTTGATATGTAAAGATGCAATAGTGAAAGTGCTCAAATATCTTCTGTATCTGTGCATGACTATAGACTATGCCCCTGATATAGTGAGATTCTTTATTCCAATTCAAGGATAATAGATGTATGGCTCAGAATGTCAAATTCTTCACCCAGGAACAGGAAAGACATTTTCTAGTGAGTTGGAAGGGAAAAGAATAATTTTGAGATCCTTATGAACATCATTATTAAAATGTAGTAAAAGTCCAACTAAACCTTGAAATGAATAAGATTCTGACCTAAGTTTAAAAGCATTTCCCTTCTGATTAGCATACATCTTTCATGATTTAAACTCGTGATAGTGATTTTTATACAACAGCTAATTTTTTCCTAAGTGTACTGGTATTTTGGGCTTCTTCATTGACAATGAACTGAGTTTCAGAACAACTCCCTCCCCCAAACAAAACCAAACCCAAACCCAAACCAACCAAACAAGCAACAAAAACCAACAAAAAACTCCACCAAAGCAAAAGTTTTTCCTGCATGCTCTGGCCTAAAATTTGTTCTCACATGTTCTCAGAAACCTCCAAAAAGGCAAAACTTGTAACTCAATATATGTAATTTTTGATGATTATGGATTTTCTGTACCCAATACAATGAGCTACATATCTCATGACTGGTTATACTGCTGAACACTATAATGGACTGCTTCATTGCCTTTTTCCCTTCTTTCCGTCAGATAGCAGGTTAACCATGGAGCCAAAGGAGAGCTCAGACAAAGGTGAGAACATACACGAAGAATAGAATCTACAACTCTCTAACTACACAAGAAGATTACACTGAGGTTTTTAGAAAAGAGCTACACCCTAAGATTTGCAAAGGAGATATTTCTATTAAAATTTTTCCTTCATTTATATTTTGGAATTTTGAAAACAAATTCATTTGGTAAAAAAGGTAAAATTTCCCTGTCATCTGTGTAAAGATGTTAGCTGGAGAGATCAAAACTAAAGCTATGTATGAAAAAAAATCATTATTAAAGACAAAATATTAATATTTTGTGGGGAAAGAGGATGGATAAACTCCTAGCAGATTAGCAACTTTCTCTCTTGTGCATTTTCTGGACTTTTGTACCTTTTCTCTAGTACAAACTGCTAAAATCAAAGAAATTTTGGTATCTGTTAAAGTGAAATAGCATCATCTTCCTTAACACAAAAAAAAAAAAAAGAGTTTTTCTCCGAAACTAATTCTGAAGATCAGCTGGAGAAGGTTCACAGCAGCTGAATTCAAGTCGCAAGTAAGAAGAAAATGAGGCCTTAAGCCCCCCTAACCTCCATTTAAAACAAAATCTTTCCATGGGGTATTTATTCATTGTTTCATATGTAGATAATCCTTTGCAAATAGCAAAGAACTAGAAATTAGAAAAATAGTAAGCAATAATACCACTGGGAGTCATTTACTTGGGGTTCACTTACCTAAAATTACTACAATTATTAAATATGTTGGAAAGAAATAATGAAACGCTACATTGCCTTCACAAAAATGTACAAATCACATTTCCTGTTATAGAAATTGTTTGAGAGATATAAAAGACCATTATGTCACGATTCAGCAACAATTTACTTGCAATTTAATAGCAAATTAGATTCACACACTATCATTTATTGCCAAATGCATAGGAAAAAAAAAAAAGATACTCTCTGGACAGAGAGAGAGAGACTTTTCCTTTGGCACATCTGCTGGTTTTTAAATGAATGAGTTTTGCCAATAGTTTTCCTGTGAGTATGTGATAGCCCAGTGATCTTCTGACTACTCTGGACTGCCTGAGGCCATGCTGCCTTGCAATGTTTCCACCACAGCAGATGATGCCCAATAACGTTGTAATGCTCTTCAGAAGTTTTTTAGGAAGAGCTGTGCCATACTAAAGAGCTTTGATTCATGCTGCAAACTGGGGACACTGATATGAAATAAACTGTGACTGATGATCAGTCAGTGACCATTTCCATAACCATTATGCCACCAGTAATTTATCAAGGTAGTATTCCTGATGTTACACAGCTTGGATAACCAAGGGACAGAAATACATGCTGTGATTTTAAAATGCATTTCTAAGGATATTCCTTATGCATTATCTGCATAAGAATTCATAAGTAAAATAATCTATACCATACTCTGAGCAAATAAAGATCAGCCAGGACTGTAATAAACTTTTGAAAAAAATTTTCCCTAGAAAAAGGTTATATTTTCATTGGAACATTTAAATGAATATTTTCTCATCAGATGGTTCATCATAATTTGCCAGTATGGTCTGAAACAAAATAACTTGCTGTGTAAAGCAATCTGTCAAGGAAACTCATATTAACTCCACTAGACACTTTGAAAATATGTCTATTTCCTTCTTCTGTGTTATTAAATATCAACCATAGCTCAGTGACTTTTGGTTTTCTTTTTATTTTGTTAGCACAAGAGAAAGACGCCATATATAAAAGCATCCAGTGTTTGAAAAACGTTCTCTTACGACATGCCTTTTTCTGTAAAAAACCACTAATGACAAAATCATCTCTCAATTGCCACAGTTAACTTTATGTCGGGCATATGTAAAAGGCCAAATTACATACACATACAACATGGATATGAACTAAGTCAGAAAGTACTCTTTTTGGTATTCACTACATCTAATTTATGCATTTAACTTCAGGTCTCTAAACTGGGAGCCAAGTTCTGCAGGCAGCATAGAGAGAGACAGGCAGTGCCATTGCACAGTGCAGCAATGGAATCAGCTCCCAGAGCAGCCTCCCTCTCTACACTGACTAGGGAGAGCTTTGTGAGACTAACTTACATGCACACCTTAAATTAGATACCTAAAGCAGATGGACAGAACACCTGTCCTTGTTTTCCACAGAACTTTTATTATATTTGGGTTTGCAAAAGGTCTTTTGCAATAGCAGAGGATTTTGCTGACCTGAAGGAAGTACTAAAAATATTGTAACAGTGACCTGATATAGCTAAGCTCATCCCCACAGTTTTTTTTCTCTCCTTTTCATTTTCAGTACCCAAATGGCAAGTTCACATTTAATATGAAAAAGAATATCTTGCTTTGATCTGTAGCTTCTGAGCTGTCCCATTTCCACAAAATATATATCATTCTGTGGGTGCAATTTGAATGCACTATTCTAAAAACTTTGGCATAAAATCTAAATTAAAGAAAAATGAATGCTTTTTCTGGACTTAAAGCAGTGGAAAAATAGATACTACAAAGCAATTTTCTCAAACGTTTTCTGGATAAAATAAGGAAAACTTTTCTATGATTTTACTTATGAGTTGCAAAGTTTTAAACAAATATTTACATTTACAAGTATAAATAGATTTTTAATATACCTTACAGTTGCAGATAACACATTTACTATAAGTCTGTACACAGACTCACAATATATCCTACTTGTTCTCATGTCTTTTTCATATTGTATAAATTCAATTACATTTTTTGGCTCACTCACATAAGTACCTTAAGAGGCCCAAATGAAAAGAAAAGGGAAGTGGCAATTCAGAATGGACAGGACATAACAAGACTCAATGGCTAAAGATTTACAAAAGATAAAGAAGTTATACAAGAGTAGATAAAAGTCGTATTATTTTGTTCTGCCTGCCTCCAGATAACAAAAGGAAAACTGGTTTTCAGGTGATGGGTAGAAGTAGGTAGGTAACCCCATTGGTGCAGGGAGGCCGCCTGTGTTCCAGTAATAGAATTTAATGGCATAAAAGAAAGCTTTCCATGATTTGAGTTTTGTTCAGGATTCATATATCCTAAAATTCTACAGAAAATTCAGCAAATTTTCCAGCAATTAAAAGAGTGAACCAGGCACCATGCAATTGGAGGATCTGAAAATTTGGAAGGCCTTTTGGAAGTGAAGGGTTGTACACCCACAGTGACGGGTGCAGTAGGGGTCAACTACATTACCTAGAGGGGGAAGTGCTATGGAGTTTAACAAGAATACAAAGATGAGCTCTCCAAGCAATTAATAGAAAATTTCAAAATTGCTGTAATAAAAATAGAGAGTACTCTGTGTAAAGGAAGCAGAACTGTCTAGTACTGTTAAGAGCAGCACCAACCTTAGCTGGATGTTTTCATCGGTGACGGTGGAGACTTTTTATTGAAAAAAATACAAATTAATGTACTTCACATATGCCTGAAATGGGTAGGCAGCTGGGTGGGATAATCATTGTAGATCCCTTCCAATTGCAATAAAATATTCTATTCTATTCTCTCATATTTTTGTAAAATGAAGGAGCTGCAATGTTCTGCAAATGACTTCAGTGCTGCCACTGGAGAAGTGCTCTTCACTGAACATTCTGTAGTATTCCAGGAGTTTTAGTGTATTTCATCTTTTTAAGCTCTTAGACAGCCTTCATAAAGCTCTATTTAAATTGGTTGACCTCTGTACTAGAGCTCCAGATAATGACCTGCATAACCAAAAGGTCCCAAATGTTCACAATAACTTGCCTCTCTTTCAGGGACTATTTCTTTCACACAACTCGGAATCTTTTACTTATTTATTTCAGTTGGCCTTTAGATTACTCACCCCCTTTTTGGATGAGGTTATCAAAAATAAAACTTAACACAGCCTTTTTTAAAAAAAGGAATGTATTGTTTCTATTAAAGATTAAAGTTCCTCTGTCAATGATTTTGTACTATTTGGAAATTAAAAAGACATTTAATGCTGACTATTAAAGTAAAGAAGCCTATGATTTAATAAAGACATAAAATATGTCTTTCTCTTCTTTATGATGGAAAAAAACATTCTTCTCTAACGTCTTGTGATCTGGGCTGGAACCAAATTTCTGTGACAAATGAACACTCGTTATCTGCAGATATTAGAGACGGACTTAAAACAAATCAAAACCACTCAATGTCTATGTTGGTTTTACATACCAGTGTGTTGACCCCTTTAAGAGACTGAAAGGTTTTGAACTTCAGCACTGTCACTTGAACAATAATTTAAGATTCCAATAATGTCAAGCGTATGAGATGAACATGAAAAGCTTGATGTGAGCCCTTGGGTAAGGTGAATAATAGAGACATGAAATTGTTGAAGGAGAAGAGCTTCAAGCCACAAGGAGAACAGATAAATAAATGTGTTTGTTTGGGGAACAAAAAGATCAGCCAGGCCTGGCGCAGAATTTTGAAAAAGACCAAACTAAAATATAGATGCTAAGTCAGTCTTGTAAACTCTGGGTTCACTCTTCAGTGATAAATAAAATAAACTCCTACACAGAAGTATTACAATGCTCTTTTACTCAACTGGCCTAGCCAACCTTTTTTTAAGGTAATCCTAAAAAAATTTTCTATTTGCTCCTGTTTCACATGTGATTCTACTGAAGAGAGGACTTAAGAGAAGGTATTTCAAACTAGTCTCCAAACACTTATTTTTTAAAAACCGCAACACTGATAAACCGAAACTCCAACAGATAAAAATTCAAAAACATTGTGTCTGTAACTTTTCTTTAAAATCAACAATATATACTTGAAATGTCTAGAAGTCAAACTTTCTCCTGAGAAAAAGACTGAAACATCAGATGTGTATGAGAAAATGCAAGTGCTAATGAAATGTTGAAACAAACTGCAACTTTTATACATAGAACCAAGAAAAATTGTGGGTGCTTTCCTAATGTTTCATGTTTGGAAGTTTTTTCTTTTAAAAAGCCATGCAAAGCTGCAGAAATAATCCTCTACATCCATCAACTGGTTTGATTAATCTCCTAGAAAAAATTCTATAACGATCCACAGAAAATTCAGACAATATCTGTGTTATATCATACAGGAAGGTCTGGAAGAAAAGAGAATACATCACTTTCAAGGATGACACCATGTTCCATTAGTCTGAGTTTGGCTTGACTTTTTAAGTGGCTTTTAAAAATATTTTTGAATTTTTAAACACATTAGAGAAAAACCACAATGCTTTTCAGATGATAGGTATGTAAAGCATATTTTTCTGTAGCATAATTGAAACCTAATTAATATTTTCCCCTGGAGATCTTTTAGAGCTGAGGGTAGTGACTATCATAGAAAGAGGACTTAGTAACAAGAGGCATTTCCATTTAAAAATATTTCCTCTGGAGCATCAAAAGAATGTTTGGAAATATGTTGCAACAACTTGACTTATATATTTTGATATTGCGTTACACATGCCATTTAACCTTGCTGTACCTCAATTTCCACACATATGAGAAAAAGAAAATAATATTTACTTAATATGCTCACATGGCTTTTGCAAAAATATATTAATTGGTACTTGAGCTATACTTCAGAAGTATTATATACTATCTCAACTGAAACTTTCATGAAAACCTGAACACTGCCTTGGGAAATAATGTCAATGGATTTTTTCATTGGCTCTTAATAAGGTGTCACATTCATATGAAAACGATATGTGAACATGTTTTACTGGGGAGAAGGGAATTAAACCATCTTTTTATTTGTCTCTAGCCCTTAATAATATTACAATATGAGAATAATACATGAAGAAATGTTATTTGAGAGCAGAAATTAAAGCATAAGTGTATGTTTCAGAGAATGAATGAAAAGCCATAATTATCCATCAGCAAAACCTGTGCATAGGACAAGCAGTGTATTTAGATACTACTAATGCATTTACTTTACCATCAGTTCATTCATATTACACATTATTAGTTAAAATAGCAACAGAGATTAAACTCTCTCTGTCATAATTAATTCCTTCCAGCTTCACTTTGTTCTGTTCTGCATTTGAATTTTCTAGTCACAAAGAAAAGGACTAAGAAATGTACTGTTGCCTTGGTTTTGGATGTGTTACACAAAACCCCAATACCAGTGGCTGTGAACACCTTTCCTTCAAGCCCAAAAAGGCACTGCTTTTAAATTTGTATTGAACCTAAGAATAGATTTCTACTGGAAGAAGTGGAAAGGAGGTTATCCTACTGTCATACTTTATAAAATACACAGAAGACCAGTATGTGCTCTATACATCTGTGAGCATGGCCAGAATTTTCTCACCAGAGTGTAAGTATTGGAGGTTGTATCTGCCAAGCATTTTGTCACATTATCACTTCAACATTCGTAAATAAACCAGCAAAACTGAAGATGAAAGGATAAAATGTATCTTAACTTTCACAGCATTTTTCTAATAACATATAAACCGTAAACTAATAATGAAGGTTGAGTCAGGGCTGAAAAAATAGAAAAATGATATTTCCATCTAAGACAGAAAATTATGTCCCTTAGAAAATGGAAAAGAAATTATTTTCTACACAGATTTTTCTACTAAGATTTTCACACTAATCTTTAAAAATTTTCAATTTGCCTGACAACAGGATTTGATTTAAAGTTTAGAAATGAATTTTGAACTCTAAAATGATTTCATTTGGTATTGTGGCAATACTTGCCAGTACTACTTGTGGCCTACTTTTTCATGCTTTAATTTCTCCACCTTCAAAGAACATATTTTGTATCTCTTCATTTCATTTATTTATTGTTTTGGTGTGTGGGGTTTTTTGGGGGGGAGGTGTGCTTAGGGTTTTTTCTTTGCTTGTTTTTATATTTCAGTGTTAAATTATTATTGTGACTAAGCATTCAGTTACTTTAATTTTTTTTTTAATGGTCTAAATTACTTTTATTTTCAACCTATTTTTAGATTGAAAGCCACAAGAAGGGATTTGGATCACTCAGATGTTGTTCTCCAAACATAAAAGAAAATTGGAAAATTTTCATAATATCTGCTTGTGTACCCCTATTAGTTGAAGATCAGTCTTCAATACCACTGGTCCATACATATCTTTGTATATATTTTAAATAAACACAGAAACACATAAAAAGCATTTTACACATATTGCAAATAATTTCATTAAAACATACATGTACTTCTTTTAGCATGGCAAGGAGCACTTGTTAATTCACAGGTACTTATTTTTTATATCTCTCTAGGTACTCAAGAACACCAAATTATCAAAATTACTCTACTCACATCACATACAACACTTCTTGCCTCAGTGCTTCCAACCGGTAGGCATCTGCTCATGGGTAACACTCAAGTAATAAAGTTGGCTGTCAGAGAAATATGGCACATCTCAGAGGCTTTCCCTGTTTATGAAGTGGTTTTTACTCATTTCTGCCCTCAGTAGTCTCCTGGACTTGCTCTACAAACCAGCAAGTACTGGTGACTCAAATACGTATCTTAATCACTATAGCTTTAAGTATCTATTCGTATCAAAATATTACCTCAATAAGAAAGAAATTATTCTAGAACTGTTCCTATAAATGAAATGTCTAAGTGAGGAAAAGTTAAGTATTTTTAAACTTACAGGCCATCTCATTACAGATGCTATTCGATTCACAATGAAGTCAAAGAAGTCAGCAGAAGTGTTCTGAATAATTCTCAAAAAAATAAATGGCATTTGATAGGGCCATTTTTTCCCCAAATGTACTCAAATATCCATGTGTTTATCTCTAAACAAATTATTTAGATAAAAACACCTAATTACAGGGCACTGTTCTTTCATTTAGCTTGCCATTTTGCATCACATAATAAAGCTTTTCTATGTAGCTTTGTGTTGAATGTGTCGTTAAAGTTACAAGAAGAACTAATGAGACTGCCTAGGACAGACAAGTGAAGTTCTAAGAAGACTGGTTTAGTCTTCTACCTACCTGAGATGTCTAATCAGACCTATAAGGCACTTTACTGCGCGATGGGGATTTTTTCCCCCACGTATTTTCAGATGTCATCCTGAAATAAACATGCCAAAACTGTGCTTTGCTGACTGCGTCATCAGAGCTTGCAAACGCTAGCACTTCTCTGACAGGCATTGTGAATCACAGTTATTTTTTCTCCCAATGTCTACGAGGTCTGCCACCTGAACTGGCATAGTCTGTAAGTGCCATCAACTTCTCCTCAGGGCTTACAAGCTATATTTGCTCTTTCAGAAGAATCTGAAAATGTTGTGAACCATAACTATGTTTCTGAGAGAACTTACAAGTTCTGCCATCTGTGCCTGCAGTGCTTCAGAGCATCATAATATGGATATGGAGATATTTTCATCATGGGGTTTACGATCTCTACCAGCTGCATCAGCAGAGATTGTTAGTGCTGTGAACCACAACCATTTATCTCTCAGCACAGATGCCTGCTTTACTTTTACATTAATGATCTGTATCTGTTTGACCACTGTTATATATACGTGTACATTTTTCAGCAAAAAGGAAAGCAAACAACCAAAATAATCCTTTAAAGCAGATCTTTAATCACTGCAGATCTGGAGAAATTTCTAAATATTTACGTTAAGCGTAACTATGCCTTGTTTAGACCAGGAATTTATTGCAAATGCAATTATTGTGATAGTCAAATCACTTGCAACCCTTTCTGTAGTCTGACAAAGCTGCAGCTCCTGCTGCTATTCACAGATTTTGAGGAAGTATTTCCTTTTATAAATTCATTGTTATTTCTCTTTATGCTGTCCTGGCATCTTCTGACTGTCTTTGGTTTAGACTATGACATGAAAAAACCCTGTCCTTATGAAGGAAACTTTTGCACTCGTTAGCTGTCATGAAGGAGTTTTGGCACACGGTGATACATCACTACTTTCCCTACATTGGCCCTGGGAAAGAAATGTGCTAGGTGTCTATGAGGAGTAACAGAAAATCCAGATGGGTACAACGAGGGCTGCATGTGTCAGAGGGGAATGTAGAAAGAAGCTCTATCTTCTCCATATGTTGACAGAGAAAGAAGTCATTGACATGCCAAGAAGCTCTTGACTGGCTGTCTAAATGGGGAAGCCAGGCATACAAAGGAAAGTAGTTTGAGATTTTACTACTGATGTCATTGGGTACCTGTTGCATTTCAATATACCAGTATTGGAAACATATAGATCTGGAAAGTCTAGTAGTAAAATGCCTATAAATTAACAACTAATGAACTTGCAAATTACAGTTTTGAAGATACTGGGCTAATAGATCTATAATTCTGTGCCTGTGTGTGTACACAAGCCTGACCTGACACAGTTAGACTCAATTTAATTTGACTGTGATGAAGTGCCAAACCAGAAATACTTTGTGGATACATGGAGTTTTGAGGAAAAGGCCTTATTTCTCATCAGTCCTATGGAGACTTGTTTGGTACTTGGGACTTGCAGATCTTGCTTCTGAGGTTGTCTGGCTGTGTTGGTTGCCCATAACATGGTACACAAAGGATGCCAAAGCCCCCAGGCAGAGAATCTGGCACTTGGTGGTTCCAAAAAACAATTAAATCTGCCTCTCACTAATCCTAGGCCTTCAGACCAACTTTCAGTTTCTTTTACAACATGAGTTTTGGAAATCAATGAACAGACTGATTTTGGGAAAACATTTGCTTACGTTGAAGGTAAGCATGTTTCATTTCCATTATAAATGTAGAGATTTCGAAAATCAAAATACGAAAGTCAGGTTTCATTACTTACAAAAAAAATTATCCAAAAATTAGTTACAGGTTATGCTGTTGCTGAAACTACGGAGGAAATGAAAAGTTTCTATATGAAACTAGGTCTTAATTTTTTTCTTTGATGGATATGAATAAAAATTCTAGAATTTTAAGCATTTGAGATGTAATATCTAAATCATGGAAAGTAACAGGAATTGTAAGGTTAACTACTGCTTATCAACTAATACCTATCTTGCCTTTAAAAAAAAAAATTCTTGCAGCTTTGGATCAGTGTTGAAAAACTACGTATGCTAAATTTTATACAAAAGGCAAACGTTCAAAGGGAAAACAGGAGTATCAATACTTTATAACTCTCTTATATGCTGATTCTACTACAATATTTACTGAGCAGCCATCAGTGCCTTGATCCACGTCCTCAGGAGCATTGAAAATTTAAGTTCTATTCCCTGCTTGAAATGTACCAGTAAGATACTTGACACTTTGTTCCTTGCTGGCATTAATATTTTAGCAGACCTGACATATGTTTACATACATATTTTCCATGTCAAATCACTTTACTAATACTTTCAAAAGTCTATTTTTGTAGCCGTACTGCTTTTTGCATTTTTTGTGCATTTTAAGAAAAGGAATTTCAAAAGTTTTGAAGCAGACTAATTTGAAAATTTGAATTGGTGCTTTTTGATTTTTTGTGCTTTTCTACTATGTATGTCAACTGAGCACACAAAATTTTTAAGTTTTAAAAAGGTTTGGAGGGAAGAGCATGTATTCCTTAGACTAACACTAAATATTCCCTTTTCTGAATCAGTGCACAGCCCTGGGAAAGGCAAAATCGAGATCAAAATAAATGTGGAACTGCACCTGCTTCTTGGAAGTAGGTGGTATCTAAGCTGAATTTAATCTTGGTATTTACATGCAGAGGGACAGCACACTGGCAGAGAATCCACATGAACATGGCCCAGGTATCTCCAATTAGGGGATCATTACTAAACCAAATTATTTTCATGAATAAGTGCATCTGGCCGTTATGCCATTGTTTGGAAACCTGCAGTCAAATCTGTAATCGAACTGGAGGGAAACCTGTAAATTGCTAAAAAAACCCAAACTTCATCTTAATTGACTATGTATTGGGCTGCCTGCACGATTTTCCTTTTTTTCCTAATATGAATATGACAACATTTAGAGGGCTTATTGATCCCCAATACTTAACTGTTAGGTCATATGAATAGCAAATGAAATACGACATAAAATATGCAAAATAATAGTACATTAGCCTAAACAACACTAATAAATTGCAAAGCTTAGCATGAAATTGAAAATCACTAATGGAGCACTGTGCAGTTTGTTGAAGAAATGAGCAGTCAAAGAATCATACATAATGTAACAGTACAATTGCTAACAGCAGGTTCATAGAAGACAATTTAAACTTATTTTTTATGGACAAGAGGAATTGATCTTTGAAGCGGTTCCTAAGGAGATTCCACTTAGCCCGAACAGCATCTTGGGATTGAGTTCTGGTCTATCCCTTGCATCAAATACATATTTATGAACTTCCAGAAAACACTGATTTAAATTACACACGAGATTATGGTTTACGAACTTAAACCAGAAGAGGTAAAAATACCAGACATGTGGAACTAATACCTGAAACTGATATTCAATGCAATGGCTATGACAGTCATGCAGGTTCCACTGAAAGATAGGTCATATGTAATTAGCTCCACTCCTTAAAATTCTTGGGACTTACAAATATTTAAAGCTATGAACAAAAAGGATGAATATGTTTCAAAATCATAATATGCTAGAGGATATTCTATTTTCTCAAGGCCATCTACATGAAAAATCAACTTATGTTTAATGTAGTTGGTATCAAATGCACTTTTTCAAGGAGCAAGACTGCTTGACAAAATGCAAGTCTTTACTATTCACTGATAGGAAAAGTTCTCACATTTGTGAACATTCAGGGGGAAATTTATATCATATTCATTTTTTCTTTTTGCAGCATTTTCCCCACAAAATATTAAATTTTATGTTGTCTTGCAAAGTAAGTCAAAAAGGTTTCATAAGATTTAGCAGTGCCATAAGTTCTGATGTATCTTAAGCACATATAAATTAAGAACTGAAAAGACATATGTTAAATTCTTATGAGATCGTATGCAGAAAACATTTTCGTCTCCTAAAAAGTATTGTAATTGTAGCACAGTAACTGTTCATTTTAAGTTATAAGCAGCCAACATTTTCCTTGATGAGCATGGTTCTTCCATTTGATTTCAACTCCAACTCTGAATCTAGGCCCTTTAAATGCTGTTATTATGCACTTGGTGGTTGTGTAGGCCCAATCCCTGGCCTCATTAGCCTCCAGGTCTTACAGAAAGTCTGAAAAAATCTGCAGAAAAATTATGTATTTGAAGAATGGAGAGGTGGCAGAGATGAGTCTTTCGTTTACTAAAATGTAAAGTATTGAATGGTACAGGCTTTTTTTATTAATAAAGTTTCGTGGACAGATTGTTACTACTTAAGCCTAGTCATTTAGTTAATAAAACTAAAGCCACAATTGAATAGCAAGTAGGTTGCCAAAGAGCAACTGTTCATGGACTCACTGGGCAAACAATCTTGTAGTTGCATATGTTGAGATCTGAGGAATTGTTTACAAATGTAGCAAATACAAAACTGTGCATTACAAACTCCGTCATCCCGAGGTGCCCACTCATGTAAACTTGGGATGACTTAGCGAATGTGGAGCAATCGCCACGCTATATTGTTTAATCGCTCTTAAAACCCCAAGTGCTGTATCCTAAGTACTTCCTGGAGGAAACAGTTCCAAATTTATATGGATACTCTTTCTTCTGAACATACGAGGTACCTTACTGAAGATACAGTGTATTAAAGTTATATAGTACAACTCAGGTAGTAGCTTTTGACTTCAGGGAAGCAAATGAAGAACTACTGCTTTATAGCCCTATCCCTGTTAAAGACATAAGCTCCAATCCAAAACAAATTTCTCATCACAATAATTCAGGTAAAGGTGTTCCTCCATACTTTTGTTTTTGCCAAAATGAGATGTAGGACATGCAACTTGCAGTTTTGAGCATGAAATACAGATAAAATACTTAAACAACTTATTCATCAAAAAGCATGGAAGTAACTTAACAGATATTCAAGTTTAGGGTTTACTTTGTTCAGCTCTAATCTCACAACCAGCCAAAATAAACACATTATTTTGTATTCTAACTGTAATCAGCATTCATGCTCCACAAGTTGCATAGTATAAGAACTTTATGGTCAGGTAGCTATTAACATGGCTATGGTTTTTTTTTTTTACATGGCTTATTCTTATTTTTAGATGATTCAAGTATTTTCCCAACCTAAACTGTCTATTTTTTTTAAGCTCCATTTTCTGTCAGCAAAGCACAATTTCACAACATCCTTGTCTCCTAGCTTTTACATCAAACAGCTCTGAATTGATGAAAAGTATCCCATTTCCATAGTGTTCCTCTCTGATGCTAGTATTCAGGGTTTTTTTCCTCTGGGATAAACTTCCTATCACACTATGAAATATGTGTTACAAGGATGCGAACATTTTCAGAAGAGGTTGCATTAGAAATTGGCCTCTTAGTCAATGATATTTGAATGAAAAGAAACTCCCTGCAGATCTAAGAAAAACAAAGTATTCCCTATTTCTCTCATCAAAGAAATAAAAACATAAAAATGAGAGAGCTGACATGGAGACTGGAATATAGCAGTTAGAGAGTGAAAGTAAGTTGGATGATGCTGGCTTGAGGACACTGGTACAGTAGAATTAGAAACTGAGGAGCTGAATGGATATAGAGGATCCATGATGAGGCATGGGATGACACCAGGAAAGAAGAAACCAGAGTAGTCCTGGCACATAACATATCAATTACTTTATCTTAGGTAATCCTGCTTGTCCCCACTAAGTAGAGGAGAGTAGTGGGAGAAGACAAGTGAGTTAGCAGCAACTTGACATGGCCACTGTTGTCCATTTCCTCTCTCAAAACCCATTGGAAGCAAAATGCCAACCAAGAGGGCTAAAAATGTGCCTTAACGGCTTTACTGAGAAAGAGCGCAGACCCTTCAGAAGTACTGCTGAAGTCACCACCCTGACAGCAGTTGGGGTCAGGAGTGAGGCAGGGGTCTGTGTGTGTGTGTGTGTGTGTCTTTTATCTTCAGGGAGTATAGAGAATCTGTGCTCAGACTGGACTAGCATTGCAAGCCCCAATATTTAGAAATGCTATGTATGTCTACTCTTGGAATATTCTCATCCAATTCTGTCTTAAAATGCAAACGAGGCTGGCTAAATTAGAATTAATCTGGATCTTCCAGCTCATTGCCACTTCCTCCCACAAACCTTAAAAATGGTCATCAATATAAGTATTAGACAAATTTTAAGACAAAAAGTTGGAAATAGTTTTTCCTAAATTGCAAATGAAAACACACCTAAACAAGGACCATGGCTTGTCTTCAAAAGAAGGGCATGGGAATTTGTCCAGTTGATCATCATCATCATCTTACTTCTGAGAGCTGAGCAAAACCAAAACTTTGATCCAAAAATTTTCATAGTCTACAAAAACCTGAATTCTCAGTAGAGCTCAGATATGAGAGAGAGGAGTGTTTTCATAGGAGGAGCATGCTTATTAGAACAGGTACCATAACCTAGAATATTTGCAATAGCAAAAGAATAGAACACTGAAAGACCTGTATGTCCTGTTACTGCTCGGCTTAGGATAAGAAGAAAACACCAAAAAGTGCAGTAAAGTCATATATGCATTATATGACTTAAGATTTTCTGTATGTTTTAGTATAATTTAATTGAACTCTGAAAATACCCAGTAACAGTAACTAAATATAAAATACTGCTTTTTAGGAATCTCTAATTGATATTTTGCTTTGTTCCCCTTACAGTTTTCATGGCAAAGACATGAGCCATCAATAGCTTACTTGTTTGGGACAGATACAAGTACCAGATAGTGGAATAAATCTGGCAAGTAAAGCAGTAAAAGAGAACCTGTGGGGAAAAAACAAAACAGAACAACTAAGCCTAAACCTCATTTTGTTGTTTAGGAAGGGCAGGACCCTGAGGCTATTTTAAATGTGACTCTCCCTCTCTTCCTTCCTTCCTTCCTTCCATGCTTCTTTCCTTCTTCCCTCTCTCTCCCCTTCCATCCTTCTGAGTCTCAGTCTCTCTCTGTTCCACTCCCCTCTGTTTTTGGTCGAAATTGTCAGGATCCACCACCAAAAAGAATTACTAGCATACGAAGAATCCCACTTCTATGTACCCTTTTTTATTCACTCTGTACCAGTGCTGCATAGGTTTACTGATATAGTCCCCTTCTTAATAAAAGACAGATCCCCAAATTTGTGTCACACTTTAGTATACAAGTTATTCTGCTTGAGTTGCAGTATATATCAAGAGAGTAGTACAAGTAATAAAAAGTTTATTTCATGTGTGTACACGTAAACAGAATAAATGTATGCTATATTATTTTATACTCAGAAGCCCTCCTGACCACTGGGAAAGCTCTGAAGATCATAAAAAATAGACAGAAGAAATATTATCCTTTAGAGAACTCTGAGAATATTTACTTGGTACACCCAAACATACGGTGATTCAGTATGACAAATCATACTTCCAATAGATTTTTCTTTCCTTTTGAAATGTATTTTGCTCCTGTGAAAGGCACCAAATGGATGTCCCTCAAATCCTAAGCCTTGCATTGTTCTCATTAGAAAAAAGCTATCCCTATTTCCCACTGGCATACATAATTGCTGCCATTGAACTACTATTTGTGACAGTAAGACAACAGCGTAGTCTACATACCCCATTCAGTACTCCCTGTTTCTACCAATAGTGAAAGCTAGAGCGCCATTTGTGGCATCAGCTTTTGTGCATATAACAACCTGTCAATTAGGAAGTGAATTAAGTAATTCACACAACAATCATCACATAACAAGCCTCAGTCTCTGCTAAGCTGAGCTATTTTCAAACTGGAAAATCAGAGCCTCTGATCTAGAGCTGTGTGCCATATAGATATCCCAAATGTGTTCATCTGACGACGCATTTGTACTTACTGCAGCATTAAAACAGGATCGATCCAAACCTTGTTTTCACTTTACCATTTCACTGGTAAAGTTGGACACTCATGGTTGCAGGTGATGAACAAACAATACACAATAAGGGCAACCATCAATATATCATTTTTCTTCACTAAAAACGTTGAAAAAGGTTAATTAGTTTGCATTAAACTTGCCAATTTTACCTGGATATAAAAATATACAGAATGTGTTGAAGATAGCATTTTTAAACTTGTAACGAACAACCAGAAGCTGTTTTGGTTATTTGAAGTAGCTGGCTTTGACCATCCTTAGAGTAGTTTTTCAATGGTATGCTGGAGCCACATTATTACCATAACTACTGTAATCATCATGACAATAATGATTTTGCTGAAACCTATATGAGTGAAATTAAGCCTTTAACAACCGTAAATCTGTCGAGCAATAAAGTCAATGAAAAGTCATTATACTATGTACAAGAAGGATGCTGCAGTCAGACGATACATGGTTGTATTGCATCTGTACACTGGCTTCTTTGGAGATTTCATAAAGAATGAATGATCGTAATAAAGTGTAATACCAAATGTTCTCTAAGCTCAAGTTATTATACTGTAGGAAAAAACTACACCATGTTTGACTTACAATCAAACTACTGAGCTCATTCACTCTTTTAAGGAAAGGTGATATTACAGACAATTTGGTAAGTCACTCCAGTATGACAAGCGCACATACGTTTATATGTTAATTTAATCCACTTGGATCCTCATATACAATCAGAACAGGATATTTTATTAAAATGTCAGCACTTCCAAATCAGAAAGAAGTACACTCTGGAGGTAGTGAGGCAGACTTTCAGCTTGTAAGGGTTGATCTGCACTGGATGCAATTTTGCTTCTGGTTCTAAATAAAGCCAAAACCAACAAAGAAGAATAAAATACCATACAAGTATGAAGAAATAGCATTCTAAGCACAACGTAAATTTCAGGAGTAGATATAACTCTACAGAGAATCCTAATCTGGTTCTGTTTTACCATTACAGCCTTTCCTTCTTTGGAAGATACAGGGTGACATAGGCAGAATATTCTCTATTAAACATAAAATACTATAAGAATGTGCTGTACAAATAGAAATTACTAGGCCCTCCTTACCATAGCACTTACAATCCTGTCAGTCAAAGACATCATACTGAGAAGCTTAAGTACCACTTAAGAAGATGTTGTGAGACCATCCTGACAAAGTATGAAAAAAGAGAAAGATACAAGGAGAAACCATGACAAAATACAAATGCAGTATATAAAGCTCAGATATAAAGAAAATACATATAAAAAAATAACAACATGGAATTAGAAAAGAAACGAAAGAAGTTTTCTGTAATGAGAGCTGAAATATCCCAAACAATAGAAAATACAGAAAATAATGGGAATGACAGAGACAAGGCAAACACAGGTAAGTGAAGCTGGCCAAGGTTAGCATGAACAGCATCGTATTGGATTTTACAAATGTGGCAAGAGCCCAGTTTGTTCCTGCAGTAGTTGGAAGTTTCTGTACCTTGATTGCAGAACCAAACCCACATGTGATGGTCTTGGGAGCAATGCATTTACATCCCCACGATGCAGGCTCAGCGCTTAATAAGCTCTGCTCATCCTGAACCTGCTGTGCAAGGAGACAACTCTATGTCTCTCTTATGGTCAATCTGGCACTCAAATAAATAATTGGGAGTTGACTGAACTTCAATGTCAAAGATAAGATGTCTAGATGTAGATAGAAACAAATAAGAAGCCAGCGAAGCATGCAAAGGAGAAAGGTAATAGAAAGCGAAACGGAAGTGAAACTACTGACAGAAGGAACATTTTGGGCAGATGGGAGGAGCTGATTTGATGGAATTCTTGAATGCTTAAGTACCACCCAGATTATGTTCCTAAGCTTATAAAGAATGACATCTGAATTCATATTTTCATAATAAAAATATATAACATAAGTGTACGAATGCTGCAGCCTGGTTGAAACTTCTTTTTGCAATAATTTACTTCTAAGCAAATAACTTAAGGGTAAAATAAACACTACTGCAGGCCACCATTCACCATGGCAATGGCTAATCATTCAACTAGCTTAACTGAAAGAAAGTATGTGTCATACACTGAAACACGTTACAGTGTGAATCAGTCTGCTAAGGGTAAAGATCTCTCAGACTGGAAGATTTCGAATCAGATTACAAAAATATTATAAAAGCTTACAATGAAAAATAATGCTGTAAAAGCACCTGTATCATCCAGAATTCAACAGTGAATAATAATAGAGTATTTAATTTAGATTCGTAAAAAGTTGAGTCTTCTTCACTTCTGACAAAATTCAAACTTAAATTAAGACAAGTTTTTTCTATTCTATAGAAGAGGTATCATATAAGCCTGTGTATATTGCTTCTTCATCCATGGAAAAGCAACTTATACACGTGGTTGCAATTTTCTATTATATTCTGTTTTTTTGATTCCTCACAATCGCAGTAAAGACTAGTCTGAATACCAGAGAAATTTAAATAGTTTTAGACAGAGATACTGAAAGCTTGTGCCTAGGACCTTCACCCCTGGTATCATCTAGTGACACAGAAATCTCACGGCTTACTATTAAAAAAAAAACAAACCAAAAAACTAGTCCTCGTTGTCCCAATTGATAAACCCCCCCAAGAAATGTGACTCATAAAAATGGAAGCCATGCTGGAGGGCTAGATACAACCCTTACTATAACTCTTACTTCCATGATTACATATGTTATTGTGTTACCCTAACTATAGTTTACAGAAGTAAGTATCTCATTTGTCTTACAGAGTAGAATTTGAATTCTATTTTTTTCCTTTAAAGAGGAAGGTGTTTGCTGATACTTCAGTATGCAACAGCCTCGCTTCTTGCTCAGCCTCATGGCTGTCACAGAACTACAAATTCCGCTAGGAATACAAACCCTACACTTAAGTAGGTTGATGCTAAAATCTCCTTGTGGAGCAATTCCAGTTCCTTTGACTATATATGAACACATAGCATTAAAGCCATCTTAATTGAGGCAAAGAGGGTTGGGAGGATGATCTCCAGCCTACAACATGGAAGAATCTTTCTACTTTTGTTTCAAACATGAGACATACCACAGGGCACATAAATGGTCTCAACATATTTTAGAGAGGATTCACTGGGAGCTGGAAAAAAAATTAAAGAAAGGTGAAAGAGAAAGTAAAACAAGTGACATCTCTTGAGGGTGAGAAGGAAAAAAGTAATTGTCATATTTGAACCCTTAAACACTTGCCCTGTTTTTTCCACTACCTTTAATAAAATGGATGCTGGAACAAGATATAATTGCCATTGACACTTGCTCACTGCTTACTCTGTCTTGCTCTTTTTCTGTCTGCCTGTTTAATTTTTACCATTGTCAGCTCTGATACTGAGCAGTAATTAGCAAAATTCACTCTGATCTGACCTCTAGCAAGGGAGAATGTAACCAATTCCCCTCAGTAGCCGGGAAAATGGATTCACAGATAACCTGGTAAGGGCAGTGTTTGGCAGTACTAGAATAGACACTGCATTTTGACTTATCTGCAGAGATTTGGAATTATTCTAATGACATGAGCAGAGAGATTAGGTCAACTGTAGGTTAAAGTTTTTGCAAATTAGAGGGATTTCAAAGAGGGAAAAAATATTCCAGCATTGGAGAGATTGAAATCTAATTGCATATTCTATACAAGTATATATTTTAATTTCAACTTGTAATTTACACTGAGGCAGCTACCCACGGAAGTCTTAGTCCAGTCTTCCATGACACATATCTTCATCAAAGATTCTCAAAAATAAGGGTATCTAAGAAAAAGCATAGGAAACACTACAGCCTTGACTATGCGGACTATGTGGACTGAGGAGTGGCTGAAACAGCAGCAAGCAAGACTGTGGCTTTTTCCACCTCTAAGAGAACAAATGAGAAGCAAGGGGCTAGTACAAGGGGAACATATGAAAGTGGGTTGTGTGTTGTATGGGCCGTAATACATCAGGGACTCCAGAAAGAAGGGAATTCAGGGAAAAGAAGTGATTCCTCTCATGATGATTCAATTTCTAATTTTTCCTTACATAAATTTCCTGAAGAGAAACAAACGTGTTTAAATAGAAAGTACTTTAGAGGGAATACATCTAAATGCAATGAGATGGAATTGACTAAATGCTATAGACAAAGAAAAGGCAAATGATGCTAGTGATGGCCTGTGTTGGTTGGGTGGACAGTAGCACCTCATCCTAGCTCCACTAGGATCAAGGAGGCTAATCGCAGAAGAAGGTATCACACTACCTTGACAAGCAGGAGTTTTTTCCAATGAGATGATGCTGTACCACCTGAGACATCTAATAGCTACACTACACTAAACATTTCAGGTGTACTACGGCATTTTGCTACAAAAGAAAGAAGACAATGCAAACCAAACTTTCCATCATGACTCACTGTGCATAATACAAACTTCAGACGCTAAGCACATGACATGTAAATACTAGCAGCTCAAGCTGATAGATTTATGGAAAAAATTAATCTAAGTGATGGCTAATCATATTGCCCTTATTTTGTGAGGAACTATGCATGTCACCCTCCAGGCAATGAAAAAGGATGTTCAAAAAAGTTATCTCACAAGAAGTAGCTGAGAAGAACCCCTTCTTTTCTTACATGCTTTATGTTGTAGCTATCGAAGGGCTATTACAGAATTTAGCTATTACTATCTAAATTCTGTTTACCTATCTTTATATATCTGTCTATAAGCAGAAGCTTTGACCAAAACAAAGTGGAGAAAAAATATTTCATTAAATACATTAACATTAAACCTCTTTAATAATAGAATTCTCCCTGTATAATTTGTGACTTTTTAAATACATCCCCAGTCTCTATTTAACTGTCATTTAAGCCAATTATATTTTAGTCACTATAACAGAATTTGTGCTGAGGATCTCCAGATCTGACTAAGAATTAATTTGGCTATAATAAGATGGTAATTCTAAGCAATATATATATATTTTAAAAACAGCAAAGACTCATACTGTCATAACAACGAACTAACCGAATCATTGCCTCTGTGTTGTTGAAGAGAGAGGTAGATAGTTCCCAGTAGGGTTTCATTGAGGCAATATAGGTCTTGCTGGAATACCTTTATTTCAAAACGCCTTGATATCAGTTTTTAGAATTCATCATTCCTCAAAACCACACAAAAGCCATCACTTCAAAAGCCTCTGATTAGTCTGAACACAATCAAGGGCATGCGAGATAGCTGCCATTTAGTTCAGCCAAAGCAATCCATGCCAACTGCAATAAACCCATCAAACTGTCATAGAGTCAAGCTGTGAGAAAAAGACGATGGTGATTACATGCAATAGTTTCCTTCGGTGGTTTTATAATTTCAATTTTTCAAACATTTCAAGATTTTCAATACTTACAGTAGCAATCCTTTAGTATAGAATATTTTCCCTGGGAGTTACTATCAAAAACTTAGCCTATTGGTTTTTTTCCCCATCACTGAATCAAGCATATAAGTTCATCAGACAAGAAACATCATGATTACAGTTGTATATAAATTATTTAAAGGGATTCAGCCAATCAAAACAGACATTTAAGTACCTATTTTCTTTGATATGTGCATATAATTCCCATTAAAAGGACACAGTTACAGTTGAGAAGACTGAAATGGAACTTATACCTAAAATTAAAGCAACATTATTTTCTTCACCCTGAAAGCCAATGACCCCATGGAAAACGAAAAAAAAAAAAAGGAGACTTAGTGGTCATGTCCTAAGACGCAAGATATAAATTGAAAAATGCATTGTGCTCATTATGACAATCAGAAAGCCTAGAGAAGAATGACACTCAAGATCAAGGAAATTTAAGACAAACTATTTAAATTGTTCTTTCAAAACCACTACATTATTTATAAGAATCCTTCAGGCAGATGGAATATGGGAACCTCAAGGTGTATTTTCCTCTCCACAGACATATTTTATGCAGCACAAATGTTGTTGGGAACTTTGCAGCACACTGCAAAGAATATACTGCTAGCAAAGGACAGAGGGGCATAACATTGTGATTCTCTGCTCTACAAAGCTCTTGGATTAGCACTATGTTTAAACAAGCCACTGTCAGATTTCAGAGCAAGAAAAAGACAGTAATGAGGATAGAATTTATGAGCTTTGCCCAGACTGCATCTTGCTGGGCTTATTACTTAGCTGACTAAAATACGTGTCATCTCAACCTTGAATACATAGTGGCTATGTCAGAACACTGACCTACGTTTGTGGTGTTAGCTCATCAGTGTAGACTTAAAAATGCCATATTCCATTTCCACCAGACACCACTCTTAACCTACCTTTAACATGGTTTACTAGGACGTGATCTATACGCTGTAGTAAGATCTATGAATGGTCATGTAACAAAAAAGTAATCTTTTCCTGTGTTGTTTTTCACAGAAAAAATTTTCTGATCAGTTTGAGGGGAAGAAGAGGTTTCCAATGATGAAGGCTGTGTGACAAGACGGTTGGACTCTGGCCTGCTAGGATGTAAACAGACACTCAGATGCACCTGATCTCTTCCTTCTGCTGAGCACGCTTGTGCTGATGAGAGGTTAAAAAAAAATTTGTAAAAAAATTACCCAAAGGTATCATGGAGAGTAAGGATAGTTACACTCAAGAAAAACTTAAGTACAAATTTAATTCTAATTAGTATGGTTTCAACCATATTCCTGAACTATCATCACAGAGGAAGAAAGTTACAGTTCCAAATTTAGCTCTGGGTAAGTGAGGGTAGGGATGGTAAAAAACTTGTCTCAGAAGTTCAGACATTTATAACCATAAAAAAGCGAAATAGCACAAGACAAATCCACCACTTTCAGATATTTCATAATGAGTAGTGCTATTACTTAATGAAAGCAGTAACTTCTCAGAATCACATAACATTACCATGCAACCAACAATTAGCTGAAAACACAGTAAGTGCTAGATGGACGTCTCATTGTAAAAAAAGGTGAGACAGAAGTGAGAAATTAAAACACACACCTAAGTACTTCCATATAAGCAGGGTTACTAATTTCTCTATCTGAATTATCTGCCTCTTTCTGGACCTTGGTAAGTACTACATCAGAGCTTTGATTTACTTATACCATGTCTTTCTATTTTATTTTTTTTTCCCTTCTTGCTATTCTTTTCACAGAATCACAGAATGATTGAGTTGGAAGGGATGCACAACTATCATTGAGCCCAACTCCTGGTCCTGAACAGAACAGCCCCAAGAATCACATCATGTGCCCGAGAGCATTGTCCAAATGCTTCTTGAACTCTGTCAGGCTTGGTGCTGGGACCACTTTCCTGGGGAGCCTCTTCCAGTGCCCAAGCACCTTCTGGATGAAAAACTTTTTCTACTATCCAACCTAAAACTCCCCTGGCACAGCTTCAGGCCATTCCCTCAGGTCCTGTCACTGGTCATCACAGAGAAGAGATCAGCGCCTGCCCCTCCTCTTCCCCTCACAAGGAAATTGTAGAGTGCAATGAGGTCTCCCTTCAGTTTCATCTTCTCCAGGCTGAACAGACCAAGTGACCTCAGCATCTCCTCATACGGCTTCCACTCAAGACCCTCCAACATCTTTGCTGGCCTCCTTTGGACACTCTCCAACAGTTTAATGTCCTTCTTATACTGTGGTGCTCAAAACTGCACACAGGACTCAAGACGAAGCTGCCTCAGTGCAGAGCAGAGTGGGACAATCTCCTCTCTTGCCCGGCTGTGCCTGATGCACCCCAGGACACACTTGGCCCTCCTGGCTGCCAGGGAACTGCTGACTCAGGTTCAACTTGCTGTTAAACCCTCAGGTCCCTTTCCGTGGCACTGCTTTCCAGCATCTCTTTCCCAAGTCTGTATGTACGTTCAGGGTTGCCCCATCCCAGGTGCAGAATCTGGCACCTTCCCTTGACTTTCATTTGGCTGGTAATCACCCAACCCTCTAATCTGTCGAGGTCTCTCTGCAGAGCCTCCCTGCATTTGAGGGAGTCAACAACTCCTACCAGTTTAGTAACATCTGGGAGCTTGCTCAGTATCCCTTCCAGTCCCATGTCCAAGTCATTTTATGAAGATATTGTAGAGCACAGGGCTGAGGATGGAGCCCTGCAGAACCCCACTAGTGACAGGTTGCCAGTCTGATGTCACCCCATCCACCGTAACCCTTTATGCCCGACCTGTGAGCCAGCTGCTCACCCATCATCACATGTTGTGTTTATTCAGCTGTGATGGTCATTTTGTCCAGAAGGATACAGAAAGTGACAATACTGAAAGCTTCACTGAAATCCAGGAAGATGAAATTAACTGGCTTCCTTTGAGGGTGGGTTACCCTGTCATAAAAGGAAACCAGGTTCGATATGCAGGACTTTCTCCTCATGAAGTCGTGCTGGCTGTGACCGATGACTGCGTTGTCTTTCAGGTGTTTTTCAATACCTCCCAGAATGATCCTTTCCACAACTTTACCAGGCACTGAAATGACACTTACAGGCCTGTATTTTCTGGGGTCCCCTTTCTTGCCCTTCTTGAAAATCAGGAACCCCCTGAAACCCCCCGGTCCATCATCCACGCTGAAGACAGAGGCAAAGAATGCGTTAATCAACTGTGCCTTGTCCCTGTCCCTGTTTGAGAGGCGACATTCTCAACCTGTAGCAGGTCAATGTTATTCTCACATTGCCTATTGCCATTAATATATTTGAAAACCTCTTTTTATTGTTGCCCACATTTCTGACCAACTTCCTTGCTTACAAAAGCATAACCAGATTATGACATTTCTACTAGAAATCAGAATTATGTGTAAAGTATTAGAAAAAGAACCTGTAACTGAATTCTTTTTGTGGGGTATGAGAAATATGATAAAGACCTCCTTAAAAATATGCTAAAAATTGACCTTTGAATCTTGTTTAAGTTTCTGTCTTGTATTTTTAATTTGTGATAACTGTTTCCTCTTTTTCTATTTATCAGCTTTCCTAAGGGTTTCACACATTCAAGACATTAATCTCTGATTCTGTTATTGCTGTTGTATTTTTTCATGTCATTTTACAATATTATTTAACATTTACATTGGTTGAAGAAAAACACATTGAGCAGTAATTTAAAGAAGGCTCTTTAGAATTTGCATATTCATTTTCTTCCCTTTTCCACTTCCCATTATATTCTTTTTCAGTGATGAGCTACAACCAGTGCCTTCTGCTAAGTAATGCAAAAAATGAAACTATTACCTTTACTTCTCAAAGGATTAATAAAACGAGAGAGCTGGCATCTGGGTCCTTCTATTATTTGGCAAATAAGCTTTGATGACAAGAATTCTGTATGATGGAGATACGACTTTTTCTAGTTTCTCAATATTTTAAAGCAATTACACTCCACACTTGCTATGTACAAAAACATTTATTTTTAACTATTTTACTATATCAGAATTTAAGAGGAATGAATGAAAAATAGAACATTACCTGATTTCTCCTTCATTATATCAGTATGATTTGATAACGTTACTTTCCCACTGAGTGCTGATATATAATGTAAATATATTTGAGTGCTGATTTATAATGAAAATATTTTTTAAATTATGTAGCTATATTAGTTCTCATTCCTTTTCATTTAAAATAAGCATTTTTAATGCCTTTATACTTTTTAAAATAAAAGCATCTGCCCTTTATATGTGTTGCAAATAAATAAACAACACTTAACATTAATTGAAAATACCTAAGTTTAGATACTTAACATATAAGCATTGTTAATAATTGTTTTAAAAACTGATCAAAACAAGATCATACTAATTTTCCAGTTCTCAATATAGAAATTCTGGAATCTTAGATTAAAAAGAGAACGAAGATTAATTAACTGGCATAACATACACTTATACTTTATATGTAACTAAAAAATAATATCTAATACTTTATATAAAGACCTCTAGAATTGGCTTTGGTTGCATTATATGTATCTTCATATGGTTTGGATTTTTCATTTCACTGTAAAAGCTCATTCCATCTCCTACACTGAAACAGCCAAGATGAAGGAAAAATGGAGATCTAGGATTTGAAAAGACTAAAGCATCCAAAAGAACATATACGTCCTTAGAACCAGCTTTCAATCTAGCTAAGAAACTTTTTTTTCTGTTCTTGGGTCTCACAAAAATTCACAGTGGCATGACTTTAACACAGCTGAAGGTGTGTTAAAGTATTTGTTATGCCTGTTCGGCATATCCTTGTGTGTGTTTATACATACATATATACGATATACATGTTATCACACTTTGGAAGGGACAGGCAAGGAAGGAGAAGTGATGGGGTAGTTATGTATATTTAGGAGTGTTTTGATTGTCTAGAGCTTGATGATGCTCTAGGGATCAAGTGTTTATGGTCAAGTGTTAATCAGGGGGAAGGCCAATAAGGCAGGTGTCCTGGTGGTGGTGTGCTACAACCAGGGTGAAGGTGCAGATGAAATATTCTATAAGTAGCTGGGAGAAGTCTCACAATTGCTAGCTCTTGTTCTCGTGGGAGACTTCAACTTACCAGATGTCTGCTGGAAATACAAGATGGCAGAGAGAAAATGATCTGGGAGGTTCCTGGAGTGTATGGAAGAGAACTGCCTGACACAGCTGGTGAGGGAGTCAACTAGGGAAGGCTCTATTTGTGACCAGAGAAGGATTTTTGGGTGATGTGGTGATTGAAGGCCATCTTGGCCACAGTAACCATGGAGAGATACAGCTTTCGATCCTTGGAGAAGGAGGGGGCTCAGATGAACTGCTACTTTGGAACTTTGGGGGGCAGATTTTGGCTTGTTCAGGATGCTGATTGACAGAGTCCCTTGGGAGGCAGTCCTGAAGGGCAAGGGAAGGCTGGACATTCTTCAAGAAGGAAATTTACAGGTGCAGAAGTAGGCTGTCTCCATGTAGCAAAAGATAAGCCAGTGGGGAAGAAGACTGTTCTCACTGAAGAGAGGGCTTTGGCTGGAACTTGGGAAAAAAAGTAGAGTTTGTGACCTCTGGAAGATGGGGTGGGTAACTCAAAACGACTACAAGGATGTCATGAGGTTATGCAGGGAAAAGAGGAGAAGGGCCAAAGCCCAGCTAGAACTTAATCTGGCTACTTCCGTAAAAACCCCCAAAAAATTTACTATAAATCAACTAGCAACAAAAGAAGAGCTAAGGAGGATCTCCATCTTTATTGGATGGGGAGGGAAACACAGTAACAAAGAATGAGGAAAAGACAGAGGTACTTCATGTCTTCCCCTCAGTATTTAATATAAGACAAGCTATTCTCAGGGTACCCAGCCCCCTGCACTGGAAAACAGGGACAATGGGCAGAACGAAGCCTACATAATTCGAGGGGCAATGATAGCGACCTGCTACACCACCTACACACACACATCTCCATGGGGCCAGAGGGCACCACACAAGGGTACTGAGGGAGCTGGCTGAAATGCTCACCCTTTTCCAGCCTAGCTAACTCTATAATTTTGCAATAAGAAGAGTATTTTGTATGTGACTATCTCAACAAAATAAGTATTCTGTGTCTCATATAAATTATATTTTTAAAAAACCCTCTTTCAGGAACAACAAATGCAAGAAATTTTCAAACATCTATTTGAAAAAAAAAAATTCAGACACAAATACACTAAATTTTATTTATTGATTATATGCTGATGTCAAGAAAACTCTTGCAGTTTATTATCAACACAGATTTATGAAAGTTCACACACTAGTTTGTTTTAGTGAGTTTCCACACTACCTGCTCAGAAATCGCCAACAGAAATACGTGTTGGAAAACATGAAGTGCAAGTCTCTAAAGTCTTTGACATTCCTTAATCATTCAGCTTTGCACTGAGCAAATGGAAATAGGGTGCATTTCACCAAATCATCTATGCTGAATTTTTAAACAGAGGGCACTCTTCATACTATGTGTATGGATGACCGTCAGCAGTGCAAGGGCAGTAATGAATAAGCCCCCTGGTCTCAGAAGAGGGGACTGGCAGAATGCCAACAGTTAGAATTCTGTCTGGCAAGTATTTCCTTAAGTTCAATTCCACAGAATAGGCATATCTAACACATTTTTAAAATTTAGAAAAGGAAAGAAAAAAAAGAGGATGCCATATTACAGGTAATTCTGCAGCAAAACCAACTGTCTTCCAACAAATGAAATGCAGGTGATTGTTACACCTTCTGAACTGATCAGGTCTATCGGTTTCAAAACAGCTTGAGATATTCCAGTAAAAAATAGCACAAGTCTTTTCACAGAGTATCTTCCATTCCCTTCCCTGGAATCACAGTTTGGCTCAGGAAAACTGGGTGAGCAATGAGAGCAAAGAGGAAGTTGTCTTTCTATGGAACACATTTTAATACACACAGTACAGTATGCTGGGTTGCTAGAAGTGCTTCTGCAGGGGGTGGCCACAGTGGGCTGCACTGGCTAACCTCTCTGGAGCCTGGATAAGAAGGTACAAATTAGACCACTTCTACCCCCAGCTGTTCTAATCGAGGATGGTGCTGGTGCAGAACTGACCTCAGAATTAGGGATCTGTGACTAGCTTTCTGTACTGATGAAAGGGATTATGTGACATGGATGCTCATGATAGCAGGGGACTGTGGTTAATGGCAGGAAGCTAAAAATCCAGCCACTCAATGGGGCCTCTGCCTGTCTGTCTTTAGGCTGCAAGAGAGGAAGTGTAAAGAAAACTTGTGAAATTATTTTGTACACGCACAGTATGATTATGATTTAAAGATGATTAAAGCTGCTGTCCTACAAGGTTATGCATTGGTCTCTGAGATACTTCTGCCCATAAAAAGCTGTCTTTTTTATCAATGTCACTTCAAAACTCAGGCCTATGTTCATAAAATTTTCTAATAGTGCCATCTTGAAAGTATTTTAAATTCAAGCATCTTAATATTAATTTTCACTATAATGAGTGTGCTGTGTTTACCTTTGTAAAAGAGGATTTGTGCTCCTTTAATAACATTCTGTGAAAACCTGTGGTCTACTTTATCTCTGGATACAAATTCTCTGACTGCAGATAAGATTATATTTCCTACCATGCACACATTCAAGAGATCAAGAGTGACAGTGCTTTTAAAAAACAAAAAAATCACAGAAAATACGGATCATCTGGTTAAATCGTTCATAGTGCCGCTGGAATAGAAGCATAACAAGCACAAATACTTTTGACAAAATTTTACAGCCTGGAACCCTTCATATAGAAAGGAAGTAAGTTCAAACCACTATTTCTATTAATTAATACATGTATATTTTCTTTATTTCTTCCTTGCATTCTTGTATTTTCTTTGAAAAAAGCAGTTTTGGAACACAATAATAGGGAAAGAAAATTACATTTAGAGGCAGTTTATGCTGCGGATGGAGCACCTGGTCTCATGACTGAGAGAAAATACTCCTGCCCCAGGAATGAACATTACCCTGCCCCTCATTCCTTGCAACTTCCCTGATTGTCTCCCCAACACCAAGAGACCTGCTCCAATGGCTCCAATCAGCTGCATCTGCTCAGTGCCCACCATCAGTAGCCCCACTTTGCTCATCATGACAAGGACCACTATTTTTCTGTCAGTAAAAAGCACAGAAATAGCAGAAAATTTGTATATCACAGTCAGCTTATTAGTGGTGTCAGCCCAGCAATACCAGAAAAACTTTCCCTTAAGTTGAAGTGGATCCTCCCCAATACAGCCTTCATGATGTAGGGCAACAAAAACCTGTTCCTGTTGTGTGCAAGTTGAATTTGCCTTTAGGCACAGCAGGCTTACTAAATTTTAGTGATACTACCAGCAAAGGTAGACAGGTGCTGCACAGGAAGTCAAAATCAAATAGGTCTAAAAGATCTACTATCCCTTCTCAGCACGAAATGATAATCAGGATGTATCATGCCTGCACCCTTTTTAGTTCCTGTGAAGAAAATATTTTGGCTACATGAGCAGAGAGCAAAAGAGTAGGTGTACACACCTATGAATATATCGTCCTCCAAAGGCACAGCAATAACAACTGCCACAATGCTTAACAAAAACCAAAATACAGCTGGAGAGTTTTAGACCCACTGAAAGCTTACCCTGGAACACTGATTTTTTCTACCTCACAACTCTTCCAGCTCTGTGTTATAGAGAAAACAATTGTTCAAGCTTCCCTCTGCATCATTATTTCCCAGTAATAATTCCAGCTGCTAACAAGAGTGTAGAATATAGATTACAGTCCTTCCTGTTAACATAAATCTAGCAAAACATATCTTTCCCTGGCAAAAATTTTAATACAGCACAAAAATAACCCCATATAATTAAAACACTCCCATATAGCTTTGTGCGAAGAGCAAAAAAAGGAGTTTTTCTCTAGCTAAGAAATAAGAACATAAATAGGTATTACAAATTTAAAAAAATTAAATTAGTTTTTGCTTCAAAAATTTGTTTACTACAGCTTAAGCAACAGTGGCTTTCCAAACTATTGCTTAAAAAACTTAATGGAATTTGCTTGTGTTAATCAGGATTGAGATTTGCTGCGTTTTAAAATATCTTTTATATTATAATGAAAAGTATTTTAATGGGCACCTAGTAAGACCTACTTAAATAAAATCAGTACATCTTCTTTGAAAATTCACTTCATAAAAGAATTTACTTCATCATCATTCTCACAATACAGAGACACAATTATAGAATAGATCTCCTATAGTCAATAGATTCAGTCTTAAAGGTTTATGTACCTTGTATTATGCTGATTATTCAACTTGGAGGAATTGTGTTAAATATGATTATGTACTATGTAGGCTGTGACAGTACACAGATATTTTATACCGCTGTTATTAATGCCTGTAGTGAAAGAGAACTACTGAGTACTGCTACAGTGACATAATATACTGAGTGTAATAAACTTTTTGGTCCAACCAAAGAACTTTTTATTTCCTCTTGTTACCTCCAGAAAACACCTCTAGAAAATATAATGGATTATTAGAAGACAAAAATAAAAAAGATTATTGCATGTAAATTCCCCTGTAGAAGAAAAGAATGCACAGCTTTTAGTTGATATCACTGAATACTAAGATTCCTACAGAGGTGTTATTCTGTTATTTCTAATAAACAAAGCAAAGACATCTGATTTCTCACAGATGCATTGTTAACCTGTTAAAATGAGATTAAAGATCTTCTGGAGCTCTTCAACAGTAATATGACAGGTCTTATATATGTTTGTTTCACACTTAGATCACTATATAATATTCTCTTAATATTGCTACAAATATCTTTTGATGTGTTTTAATTTTGGAGCATAATTATCTTTGATCAGTGGTTCTGCAAGACCTTTTTTTTAACTGAGAACACACACACAAAAAATCAGCATAATAAAAGGTTTCTCCAGATGGCAGATATCAAAGATCTGTTCACAATATTAAAAAGTTTTTAGAAACACATTTAAAACATCATATGGTATGTATTTGAATTGCCTCATTTAAGAGCAATTCATTCTTGGATATTTATGAAGAAATAAAAAAATGCTTTACATCTGAACTGGAAGAAAAGGAATGTGTCTGTATGTACTGTGAACCTTTGAATCTTATCATGCTAAAACATCATTGACATGAGCCTTGAATTGATTGAGGTTTTAAAATATTGATTGATATAGGGATTGACTGGTTAATTTTTTTAACAAAAAGTCACACTACTCCTTTAGGCAGGTGGCTCCCTTCAGTCATTTACTATAAAAGTGCAAAATAATGACAACTTCATGCTGCATCTCCAAATTCACACAGTTCAAGATTTCTTTTGCACCATATCTGATATGGTGTGCAGGTCCTTGAGGTTCTCTCATTGTGAGATTCTACAGAGAAAGTAATCATTTGAGCCACTCATGTGATAAACCAGCACTTGAAACACTCAAATGTCAAGTTGTTTTCATCACATCGACAGCAGGTCTTAGACTTAATCTTTCCTTGGTTTATGCCACTACTTTGCCTTTACTTTGCTGCAAAATGTGAAACCGCCGTGTATATGCTAATGGAACTGTCTTGCCCATTAGCTCTCCAATTTCATCTATATTACCCTTCACCTGTTAGTGAACAAGGCAATGGTGCATATTATTCTCCCCTCGATGCACATCCCATTAGACTTCAGTGGAGAATACACCCCCCTTGTGTGTAACCAAGATGAGATTCATAGAGATTTTCATTTGCGTTTACAAGAGCATTGTTTCTCCAGTATACAATCTGTGCTTTTTATATTCATACAAGACCCACAGACTGGGAGCTTGGATCTGATTCCAGCTTCTTCTATGCTCAAAGACCTGTGCATCCATAGTTACAGCTGCCTTCCACCACCTCCAGAATTTGCAGCATTCCTTCTAACGACATTGATGAATTTTCAAGTAATACCAATTACTTATCACAAAGTCCTTTGCTACAAATTGACACTGGGTGAACACATGCTTTTAACAGTCAATATATTTTCAAATGCAAGACTGCATAAAAAAATTTCTGACTCATAGACAGTTCCTTGTCCATATTTATAATTTAAGTATTTTCTACAGCTATAAAAATATATATTTTTGCTCATATAATTGTGTGTGAACTTCTGAACTGTTAGTTATTGAGTCTGATGAGTTCAATTAAAGTTGATGATACTGCACTATACTTTGAATATTGCTGTAAATTAGTACTGTATGCTTTCCAAAACAACATGATATAATATGATCAAAAAACCAATTATGCATTAAAACGGATAGAGAGCAATTGACAATGACATTATGTTTAAGTTCTGTTCTTTGATGATAGCAGGTAGTACAAATGATCTGTTCTATACTTTAGGACTTGAAAGTCAGTGCTATGAAGAATACCTGAACTTTATTTTGAACTGCCTCTAAAATCTAAGTCACTATTGCAAGAACTTATCTTTTCAACATCATGCTGAAATTCAGAAATATAAATTGTTACCTACAAACCTCTGAAACCAAGAGAAGTGTAATCAACTTATTTTACCTGTTGTTGGGCATTAGAAGACATGGTAGATTTTCAGTCTTCTTTCTATAACTCTCTTGTTAAAATATTCAGGTGACTCCCAGGGGAAGTGCTATACTATGGCTAATTTGAACCTGTTTACACCAGAAAGTGAAAGAACTTTTTGTATCCTGTTAGTCACAAACATTTCCTAGTCTCATCCTGTCACTTCCCCATGGGGGTTCCTGGTGCCATTCTTGAGTATACAATACCCAGTTCTGTTGAATGGCTATGCTGATTGCTTGCTTCATCCTTTTCATCTTTGATTAAAGTCTGAATACAGAAAATATTTTACACGGTGTAGCTTCAATTCTATAGGGACAATATAAATTCAGAAGATAATCTAAATTCTCAATTTAATGTTCAGCAAGTGTAACCTTGGAGGAAATTCCCCCCAAAATTACAGCATATTCATAACAGTATATTTTTGGTGAACAAAGAAGCGTAAATTCGCTACGTATTCTGAAAAGTGTATATAACTTGGATTTGTAATCTAATGTGTTAGACTGAAAGCTGCCTTCCAAATGCACCCTTAGCATCAATGCAATTTACTGAAATTAACTTTAGAAAGGGTATTATAAATTAATAAAATAACTTCAAGATAAACTGTAATTTTCAATGTAGGAGTATATTCATTTTGAATTGCACTATTCTGCCTTGAATCTTTCTAAAATGTCATAATCTGGGAACTGCATTTTTTAAATAAAGCCATAAACATTCTGGCTAGCCTTTTTATTCCAGATTTACAGATATAATGATATCTAATGAAAAATAACAGCAAACTACATGTCATTTGAATGAAGCTTAAAGATTGTTTCTCAGCATTTGGACAGAATACTTACTTCAGGCTTACAAGTATTAGGAATCTGCAAACACAGCTCTGAAATACCTAATGAGGTCTCAGTGACCTAGAAAATGCAGTGTATGGAAAGCAGCTTGAAATAGTGAGGTCTGTTCAGAGAGCAGCAAATAACCGTTTTCACAGAATGATAATATGGGTATATCTGTCTGTGTGAAAGAATGAAATACCCATTCTTTCAATTAACACTGAGTTGATTAGGAAAGCAAAGTGAGAAACTGAGTCTCACAACAATTTTTATATTTGTAAATTCCCAGTACCCTTTTTCGAGTGAGTAAGAGAGAATTTCATGCTTCATTAAAAGAAGAGTGTATAGCCTGATCTTCAAAGAGAGGGAAAGAAGGATAGAAGGTGATGGAGGAAAGAGACAAGCTGAGGGCATATCTGCACGAATGCCTGCAGACAGGCCTTGGGTTTACGTGGCCTAAAGATCAAGGTGACTGGATGTGAGAAAACTCTGAGAAACTGTGTAGTAATTTAGTGCAAAGCTCTGAGCTCATAAGACCAACTGAGATTAATTTTTAAAAGTTGTACAAGTTCTTTTTTAGCTACATACATTTTTCTATTAATGCATTTTGAACAGAAAACTGTTCACCATACCCAAATGAGAAACTGCATAATTTTTTCTATTTGTTTTTTCTGGATTAAGACTAATAATTTTTTTCAAGAACTAGCCATCTAAATCAAGTAAGTTAATTTATGTAAATAGTGAATTGCCTAAAAGTTGGAAAAGAAATCTGGATTAAATGCGGAAATAGAGCAATTTAATGTCTACCTTTGAGAAGTTTTTTACGACTTATTAGATTTCCTTGACTTTTTAGGCTGACATAATTATTTTTAGTGCAGTAATACGTTTAGCAAAGTAATATTTGGAGAGAAAAATACTTAAAGTAACCTGAAAGTAAACACATCATTTCATAAATCAGTCATTATGCATTAATACGCTAAATAAGAAAAACAGATTAAATATTTCCTTCATAGAGACTGATACCATTACATTCAGATCTTGAAGGAATGGGTAAAATGTAGATTTTTTAACCTATGGGACACAGGCCAAGAAGGCAACACTAGTAAATAAAACAGACTGCTTGGAACAAATTTTATATATATATATATGGAAAACTGAACAACACAGACATCTTACTGTTTCTACCTAATAGAAGAGGTAACATATCAACAGCAATTCTTCTGGGAGTATATGAATAATTACAGTTCAGAATATTCATTTCCCCATCTGCTTTTACAGGCAGACATGGGTTTTATCTGGAGAATAAAGAAGAATTAGAAGACAAAGAGCTTTATTAAATTGCCTAGAAAGAAGGTTGAAGATCCCTTGCTAGTTTTAGGAAAGCAAACTGTAGATCCAAACAAGCTCAAAAGCTGGAACTTCAAGCAGGATTTGGTCTCCATTCAGTCCATGGAATACACAAAAATACTAACAACAAGCTTTTTCTCCAACAGGAGTATGTTTGCTAGAGGTTTTACAAGCGGAGATAGCTATAGGCCAAGGGGCAACGATTTTAAAGTGAAAGAGGAGAGATTTAGATTAGATGCTAGGAAGAAATGCTTTACTCAGAAGCTCGTGAGACACTGAAACAGGCTGCCCAGACAAGTTTTTAACATCCCATCTGTGTTCAAGACCAAGTTGGATGGAGCCCTGATATAGTGGGTGGTGTCCCTGCCTGCCCATGGTGGCGTGTGGGAAGGTCTGCAACTAGATGATTTTTAAAGTCTGTGCCAACACAAACCATTTTATGCTTCTAGCTTAATTATTTCCCATTTTGACCAGGATTAAATTCTACACTTTCCAAGGAGGCTTAAGCAAATCTAAAACAGGCACAATATATAATCTGCTCTGGCAGAAGAAATTGAGAGTGCTTACGACTACATGTTCTTGTATTCTCCTACATAGGACTGGGGAATTAAAGGTGAAACATACAGGCAGTACAGAAAAGCTACTTTCCAGAAAATTTCAAGCTTGTTTAACAAAGATACTTCATTTTGGTCAAGTACTCAGAAACATAAAAATACAGGTCATCAGTTTAGACAACAGACTTGAGTATTCAG
>VZRR01007339.1:434337-514512 GCA_013398015.1 Oreocharis arfaki | reverse complement strand
GTATACGTGGCCTAAAGATCAAGGTGACTGGATGTGAGAAAACTCTGAGAAACTGTGTAGTAATTTAGTGCAAAGCTCTGAGCTCATAAGACCAACTGAGATTAATTTTTAAAAGTTGTACAAGTTCTTTTTTAGCTACATACATTTTTCTATTAATGCATTTTGAACAGAAAACTGTTCACCATACCCAAATGAGAAACTGCATAATTTTTTCTATTTGTTTTTTCTGGATTAAGACTAATAATTTTTTTCAAGAACTAGCCATCTAAATCAAGTAAGTTAATTTATGTAAATAGTGAATTGCCTAAAAGTTGGAAAAGAAATCTGGATTAAATGCGGAAATAGAGCAATTTAATGTCTACCTTTGAGAAGTTTTTTACGACTTATTAGATTTCCTTGACTTTTTAGGCTGACATAATTATTTTTAGTGCAGTAATACGTTTAGCAAAGTAATATTTGGAGAGAAAAATACTTAAAGTAACCTGAAAGTAAACACATCATTTCATAAATCAGTCATTATGCATTAATACGCTAAATAAGAAAAACAGATTAAATATTTCCTTCATAGAGACTGATACCATTACATTCAGATCTTGAAGGAATGGGTAAAATGTAGATTTTTTAACCTATGGGACACAGGCCAAGAAGGCAACACTAGTAAATAAAACAGACTGCTTGGAACAAATTTTATATATATATATATATGGAAAACTGAACAACACAGACATCTTACTGTTTCTACCTAATAGAAGAGGTAACATATCAACAGCAATTCTTCTGGGAGTATATGAATAATTACAGTTCAGAATATTCATTTCCCCATCTGCTTTTACAGGCAGACATGGGTTTTATCTGGAGAATAAAGAAGAATTAGAAGACAAAGAGCTTTATTAAATTGCCTAGAAAGAAGGTTGAAGATCCCTTGCTAGTTTTAGGAAAGCAAACTGTAGATCCAAACAAGCTCAAAAGCTGGAACTTCAAGCAGGATTTGGTCTCCATTCAGTCCATGGAATACACAAAAATACTAACAACAAGCTTTTTCTCCAACAGGAGTATGTTTGCTAGAGGTTTTACAAGCGGAGATAGCTATAGGCCAAGGGGCAACGATTTTAAAGTGAAAGAGGAGAGATTTAGATTAGATGCTAGGAAGAAATGCTTTACTCAGAAGCTCGTGAGACACTGAAACAGGCTGCCCAGACAAGTTTTTAACATCCCATCTGTGTTCAAGACCAAGTTGGATGGAGCCCTGATATAGTGGGTGGTGTCCCTGCCTGCCCATGGTGGCGTGTGGGAAGGTCTGCAACTAGATGATTTTTAAAGTCTGTGCCAACACAAACCATTTTATGCTTCTAGCTTAATTATTTCCCATTTTGACCAGGATTAAATTCTACACTTTCCAAGGAGGCTTAAGCAAATCTAAAACAGGCACAATATATAATCTGCTCTGGCAGAAGAAATTGAGAGTGCTTACGACTACATGTTCTTGTATTCTCCTACATAGGACTGGGGAATTAAAGGTGAAACATACAGGCAGTACAGAAAAGCTACTTTCCAGAAAATTTCAAGCTTGTTTAACAAAGATACTTCATTTTGGTCAAGTACTCAGAAACATAAAAATACAGGTCATCAGTTTAGACAACAGACTTGAGTATTCAGCGACTACCACGTGGTATTTATAAATTTTACCATATTTAAAGTTTCATGAGCAAGGCCACAGCACAAGTTCTTCTAGCCAATGATTTTGTCTTTGATGGTGGCCAACAGTATATGCAGATTGTAAAGGTACAAGAACAGCTTTACTAGGAAACTATGGTTTCATGATATATGGTGAATCACTAGTAAGGGCTGCCATTTTCATGACAAATCACTCTTCATTTTTCATGGGTTACATCTTGAATTCTGATAATAACAATGTCTAAGCCAAATACCTCTAAACAGATAATAATTGACAACAAAATTGAAAAAGTTAGGAGAAAAGCTGCCTGTAAGTTTATAAAATCCTGAAAGATATATTAATAAACATGACTTTAATATTGCTATGCCAATACTACTTGGAGCAGCACAAGTAGTTGCTGTGAAAAGGATTTCTGAAACTTTCAGTTCCCCAAAATTCTGTGTCTTAATATGCAGTCTAGGTACAACATGTGAAACATAAAAGATGATAAATCACACAAAATAGGTATCCTGTAAACATAAAAGTACACTCCATGAGTTTCAATTTTGCAGGCAAAAAGCACCTAATTGAAAAATCACATTTAAAAAAATTGTCATAGTGGAAAAAGGCACTTTAGCTCTTGATTTCAAATGAACAGAGGATGATTATTTACTTCCATAAACTCAAGAAGCCTGATGCAAACCCCTCTTTACACGGCCTATTTCTTGAAATTAAGTATTAACCATAGAGTAGTGGTGCAAATAGGCAATCTTCTAAAAATTGGTATATTTTCATAGCCTGCATGGAACAGGGAAAACAGCACACTCTACATCTTGGAATTTCACAGAAATCCCTCAGCAATACTCAGGACTGCAGACATTTGTCTCGGCTTCAGCAGAGATGTAGGTCCACCTCACAGGAACACAATGACAATAATAGTACCCATCACAGAAGCTATTCTCCTCAATTGTACAGGCACAGTGAAACCATGGGGCCAAACCTGAGCTTTCAAATGGCTCTAAAATTGCAATCGATGAGAAATGTTTGTGCCATAATTTAAAAGCCAAGGAAGGAATGGCTGCCCTGGTGTCAAGACAGCATGTATACACTATTAAAACTAAAACATCTCACCTGGAAAACTGAATTGCTTTCTTTGTTAGACAACAGGCTGCACAAACAACTCTTGATATTTTCCTGTTATCAGGGATCTTTTACGGAAGTACCAGATCAAACTTTAAAACTTTCTAATGAAGGACAGAAAACCGGGAATGTTTTTTTCTAGGAAGTGTTTAATAACATCCTCCTGGTACACGCTGATAAAATTCTTCTGTTAGAGAATTGAAAAATAAAAAAACCCCCATTGTCATTATAACCCCAGTCAGCATAAATTATGTAAAATTATGCTGCAATATGTCCGGTATAAGCTTCTCACTGTGAAATAGTATCCTTCTTCATCTTGAAGATTTCAGGAACCATGTTTTTCAGGCTTTTCAAGAATAAATTTAAGGACACTTATTGAAAAGAAGCTATAGAGGGCAACTAAGAGAACTAAATCTTTACAGAAACTGTGGGAATTACAGTATGGAAATTATTTAAAGATACTAAATAGGAAAAAAAATCCGAGGTGCATATTGCCAATCAAAAAAGGGTTAAAGAGGTTATGACAAAGAAGGAATTACACTTCAAATACCTGAGATCTTATTAAAATGAATAAAATAAAAAGAACAATGAACTCCAGCAGATTAAATGCAAAAGCATAACCAAACAATCTAAAAAGAGAGGTTGAGGAACAATGAGTAGAAAAGATAAGGAATAATAATAATCCTTTCTTAAAATGCATCAGAAGAAAGACACATTCCAGGGATTCTGTAGCACCACTTGATGAGGATGGTACAAAAGAATTGTCAGACAACCTAAGGTCATTCCAAAAAAACTAAGTTAATTCCCTGCATTCATTGTGGAAGAAACTGGTAACTATCCCTTGATAGCCACTGTCTGACAGAGAATCATCAGAGGATCTTACATTACAGAGACTGCAGAATTTATTAGAGAACACCGTGACAAAAAATGAAAGGCAATAAACACCTCAGGCCAGATGGTGGTCACTCAGATTTTCTAAGAGAGCCTAGAGGTGAAATGCATGTACTATATAAGTTAGTATAAAATCTCTTCCTTAAATCTTCCTTGATTTCAAAGAAAATGAAGGAAGGTAGGAGAAATCTGAGGAACTGCATACCTTTATGTAACCTTGATGTCTGTTTCAGGTAAATGAATATTCTGATTAATGGTCACATGAATAGACGTACTCTACTTGGGAAGCATAACTTTGGCAAATTCTGAAGCTCTTTTGAAGAATCATGGAGCATGTGCATGATCCACTTGAGGTACAGAGTGGTCTAGTTGAGATAACAGTAATCTCCAAATGACTTCTAACACAAAGGACAAGTTAAGGTTAGCAGCAGAAAGTGATCCAAGTGTTAGAAACAGACCATGATGAAACAATGAGCATCACTGTACTATTTTCATTGCACCCAAAATTATTGTTCTGCCACACCTTGAACACCATGTGTCTCTCCCACGTCAGAAATCTCATAAAGGTTCAGAAGGGAGTTCAGTAGCTACAAAAATTGTGGGAGCACAATTTTGTGAAGAAGAACAGCATAGATTAGGGTCCATTTATCTGTTAAAAGATGTATTTATGTGGGTTTCAGAAATTTACATCAAAAGTCTTACAGAGATGGTGGATAGGGACTGGTCATCTCTTACAAGAACTAGGGACCTATAATGAAACTAGAAGACACATTTGAAAGAAAAGGAGACGATACCTATACAAGTCATTGCTAAGAAAGGCTACACATATACAAAGTCTTCATGGGCTTGAGGGCAGGCTGGAAAAGAGACGAAAGACGCACGAATAACAAGACACACACATATGGTCACATCTGTGTCTGTAGAATTCTAAGCTTAAAAGAGTTGGTAATTGGAAGAATATTAGGGAATGAATGACATGCCTTCCATAGCTCTCCTCCCTTGTGTATCCACCCATGACCACTCTTAGAGACAGACTCAGAGTTTGGATAGAACTGCTGCCTGATTTGCTGTGGCCATTGATATATTCTGAAGAGTTAAAGCACTTCCAGAAACGTGCCATACTGGAAAGGAAACAACCTGTATTATCCCATGCAATTTACATGGCTAGCAGCTTCTCTGTTTCTTGCAAGCTAATTCCCAGGTTTGAGATATCAATCAGCAATCTCTGCTTTCTTTAATATGCAAGTAATTCCATTAGCAGTAAGTGTTTTATTTTGCTAGTTACTGTATTGCAATGATTTGATATGCCAAACTCTTTTACTTCCTTGGACAGCTGTGTAAGTCTTCCAATTGCTTGCATAGCTCAGCTATTACAATCGTACAAATATTATCTATTTGATTTTAGGGAAGTTTTTAGAAGTAATTGTCAAACAATGATTATGGTCTGACTAAATAAATACTGCTATTGCAGCACTAGTTAGGGCATAATTTATGCCATGAATAATTTGTTACCATATCCAATATCCCAAATCTGGTTCAAACTCTGGATATATTTGTTGGAAATTCATCCTGTTTTACATCCTATTTTTTTGAGTGTATTAGACATTGTTTCGAACATTATTTTATGACAATCACATTTACTCTAAATGGCTTATTACTTTATTGCTGAAAATGGCAACATGTATTTATGCAGCTTTTTACTTTAAAATCAGCAGGCTATCATTTGCTTTATTAATCAAATCCAACCTTGAGGATTACAGCCACCAGTTTCAAGTTTATTTAATTGCTGTTACTCAGAAAATGCGAACTTAGTAATTCAGTTACATTTACATTTTTGATGAGCTGCTTTTTTACAGACCTCATTATATTTGGAAAGAATAGATTTTTTTTTGGTCCTTTCCCACTGCATATAATATATCTTACAGTGTTCTGAATACTTTTGAAATGTTATTTGTTAAATACATACTAATGAAATATCAGGTTTAGGAATTAAGGACAAAACATTCAAAGGCTAAAATGTTCAGAAAAGTTGCTAAAGCATCTCTGACATAGACATCAGAGTTATGACAATTTCTTCTCAGCAGGGAAGAACATTTATTAATACAAAAGGATAGAAAAGAGCTAAGATTTATTTCCTAAGACTCTTCTTCCCAGTACTGTTGGGTGCCGAGACACCCATCAAGGGCACTTCTAATTTCTCCCAGATTTCCTGCAATTTATAAGACAGTTACCAAGTTACCGATACGAGTAAATAAACTTACATAAAAGAGAAAAAACTTTGGCTATGTCTACATATTAGTGTGATTCCATAAGAGTAGATTTGTAAAGTTCAGCAGTGGATACTGAGACCCCATCACACACCATACATGTTTCAGACTACATTATGGACTATTTGTGTCTTTTGTCTTGACTCCACAGACAAAATGTTTGGGGATTGGAGCAAATAAAACGTATTGCCAGAAAATCTTCAAATTTTGTTTTCATCAAGAGATACATAGTTCATGTGCTTTGAGATTGCTCTGCAACAGGAAGCAAAGCATTTTATGAGTTGCAGGAATGACATAATTTAGGAGTCCCAAAGAGCTCATGCACATGTAAAAAAAAAAGTCTTCTTACCAAAATCGATTCTTCAGTGCTAGCTATGTATTTTACAAGAAAGGAAGATGCACTGCAAAGATCCGTCATGCCCTCTGACCCTGAAGTTCTACAAAGAATAGTAGGCTTAGTACTTGCATGTATCATGGTGATCTCTAGTCCCAACTTTGATACTGGCTCATTAGCTTTAATGGTAACAGTGTAATGTCATAATGAGCTCTCTATGGCTGACCAGTACCGAAATGAATGCTTCATGGTTGTTATTTCCTCCGACCAAGTTTTCCTATACAATGCTTATATTACACTTCTACAATCATCCAGGCATTTTGCTAACTCATTAAAAGAAGTTTATAGAAGAAATTACCAGCTCTTTGCCAGCACTACCACCAAAAAAGGATAATGTTTTTCTTAGAGATGTAAGTCCAGGCAGAAAGGCATAAAAATAATAATAAAAAAGAATTTCTGGATTCTCCTCATCTCCTCTAATCAGTGGTAAGCCAAAAAATCTTTGAGCTAAGCTGCTCTTTCTTCACATTATGCATGGAAAATTTCTCCCACTGGTCTATTCGTTCAGGAAATAGGAAGAGGGAGATGGGTAGAAACTGTTTTTACATTCACTAATAGCAGAGATCATGTGAGAATGCTGCAAGCTGCAAGTCTCAAATATATGCTTGAATATGGAGTACCACAGATCTTAATTTTCCCAGATCTCAGCACTACAAAGGAAATGAAATGTAAAGGAAAAAGCATTAGGCAGGATGTTATAATGGAAGGAATTGAGGCAGCACTACTATTCATCGCTAAGCTCTTGGTTATTTTTAAAGGAAAGGCTTATATCTTCTGAGACCTGAAAGCAGTCTGCAGCCTGCTGCAAAGAATGGAGGGAGATAACAAAGTCCAGACAGGATACTTTGATTGACAGCATACATACTGGTCCACAAGTACTGAAATCACAACCAGTATTCCTCTCACACAAAGTCATATGGAAAAATACAAGACTTCCTAATACAAGTTTTAAGAGTTTGCATATGAGAACAAATGAAAAACAAACGTGATTTATAGTAATTGTGGTGTTTTGGTCTGCTTAATGGCATGCTGGCTGGGGTTGAAGGACTTTTTTGTGAAGTCCATTTGCTCATCCCTTAACAATGCTGGAATACTTTTTCTGGTTCACTTTGGAATTAACTGTATTAACTCCTAACTGCAATCTAAAAATATTTACAGTGATGAAAGTTATTTTCATAAGTGGAAGAGACATTTTATATTTTAGGATAATGAAGAAGAGAAAATGATGCTGGACTAGAGTTTAAGCTCTGTTATGACCTTGTGTAGACTGGACTCAATAAAATTCAAATAAGCTTAAGGCTAACAAACCACATTAGTAGATCCAATGTAATGCATTTCTACATAAGTGGCTCTACACCACAGCAGTGGAAATGAATCCTCAGCCTACTGGTGTCTTTTTACTTCCATGAAATATCTTATATTAAAAAATAATTTAGGTTGGAAAAGACCTTTTAGATCATTGAGTCCAACCATTAATCCAGCATTGCCAAGTCTGACACAATACCATATCCCTAAGAACTACATCTACACATCTTTTAAATACTTCCAGGGTGGTGACTCAGCATCTTCCCTGGTCAGACTGTTTCAATGCTTGACAACACTTTAGGTGAAGAAATTTTTCTTAATATCCAAAATCTAAACCTCCTTAGGTGCAACTTGAGGCCATTTTATTTGATTCTATGGCTTACTTGGAAGACCAGACCAACCTCCGCCTCTCTACAGCCTCCTTTCAGTTACTGTAGGGACCAATAGGGCTAAACAACCCCAGCTCCCTCAGCCACTCCTCATAAGACTTCTTCAGCTTTTTTGCCCTTCTCTGGACATGCTCCAGCACCTCAATGTCTTTCAGGAAGTGATGGGCCCAAAACTGAACACAGTATTTAAGGTGTGGCTTCACCACTATCAGGTGCCTATCACTGCCCTGGTCCTGCTGGGAATGCTATTTCTGATCCAAACCAGGATGCCATTGGCCTTCTTGGCCACCTGGGCCCTCTGCTGGCTCATGTTCAGCCATCTGTTGACCAGCACCTCCAGGTGCTTTTCTGCCACACAGCTTTCCAGCCGCTCTGTTCCCAGCCTGTAGCGCTGCATGGGCTTATTGAGACCCAAGTACAGGACCCGGCACCCGGCTCTGTTGGACCTCATATGGGTGGCCTCAGCCCATCAATCCAGCCTGTCCAGATCCCGCTGTAGAGCATTCCTACGCTCTGACAGATTAACACTCCTACCTAACTTGATGTCTTCTGAGAACTTACTGACAGCACACTCAACGCCCTCATCCAGATCATGGATAAAGATACTAAACAGGACTGGGCCCAGTACTGTGCCATGGGAAACACCATGACCAGCAGCCAGATGGATTTAACGCCATTCACCACCACACTCTGGGTCTAGCCATCCAGCCAGTTCTTAACCCATCAAACATCCAAGCCATGAATAGCCAGTTTCCCCAGGAGAATGTTGTGGGAATTAATGACAAAGGCTTTACTGAAGTTCGGGTAGACAATATCCACAGCGTTTCCCTCATCCACTAAGTGGATCACCTTGTCATAGAAGGAGATCAGGCTGGTCAAGGAGGACCTGCCTTTCATAAACCCATGCTGGCTGACCCTGATCACCTGTTTTTTCTGTATGTTCCACATGACGGAACTCATTCCTTCTAAATGATCCGATTGTTTTTGTTTAATTTTAGACATCTACCTCTATCTGTATTATTTTAAGTCCACATAGGCTGGTGTAGTTCTACATGAACAGTTTTTGCTCCACTTTGTACTCAGGTTTCTCTCACAATTTTATGCTATGTTTAAAATCCTTCCAGACACATTAGAGGAAAAGTGGATTAATATAAGGAGAACGGAAATTCTGCCTTTTCAGTTAAATTTAATATTCAGAGAGATACATAATTTTGGTGAGATTTAATCCCTATCTATCACAAACAAGTCTTTATCTTTTTTTATTTTCTTGTGCAGCAACAAAGACTTGCCTTGAATACTTGGTTGCAACAGTGAATCTACACTGTAAAAATGGAAAAATATAAAAGTTAGCCAAAGCAAAATTATGGTGTACATTGGAAATGCCCTCTTCCGATAAATCCTTTGAGAAGGATAAGCAGGAAGAAGTTTTTCAATGGCATGTTACACATGAAAGCACAATCTCTAACATGGACACAGGCTACAAAATTCTAGATTTTTCAGTAACAAAATGGGCTTCTTAGTTATCTCTGTAAGGAAGCTTACAGATTGGCATAGCTGCCAGTTTGCCAACTTACAAAGAAATGAAATAAGTCTGCAGCATCATTACTATAGGTCAACGGAATATAAGCCAAAAGCAACACAGTATTTAGGAAATGGATGTTGATAATAAAAGAGCCACTCTAATTTCCTGCGGAGATCTTAAATTAGCTCTTCCCATATGCATACTGGTTCACACTGATAGTTCTGCAAGATAAGCACTTTTACATACCTCATTGGTAAGTAACTGATTCGCTTCTTAGAGAACAAAAACTGTTGCGTTAATATTATAATTGTGGATTTATGCGGCAGGAAAGGCCACCTCTTTGCTTTCTGGTTAAAAATATGCCTATGAAGTCAGAGAAAACTTAGCCCTGATTCTAGCTATAAAAAACAGTAGTTTGCAGATCAGAGACTCAGTTAAATATACAGAGTCACAACAGTATACTTTTTGAAAAAATTCTCATTTCCTGAAATGAGAAATAACTGAAAGACATTCATTGCCTTCTATTGCTAGAGCTCCGGTTAGAAAAAAACATTAGAAAGAAATACACGGAGCAATATAGACAAAGATGTATTTGAAGCAATTATTTAAAAGCAAATAAAGTCTGCAAGGCAGATCAGACTGCAGGATTCATAGCGCTTTTAGTAACCTCACAGTTACCAGAATCATGAACTTCACACAAAATTATTCAGAGAAAAAATTCCTACAACATCTTTAGGCAACAATGGATACTTCTGGTCATCGTGTGAATTCTGTGTGCTCAAACTCTGATACAAACCAAGGATTTTCTCCTTTGTACTAAGTATGGGAAAGCCTGCTCCTTTGAGAATTAGAATAGCTTTCGAAGACTTCTGATTTAAATTTCAAACTCTTCATCATAGTCAGGGAGCAAATGTTTGTATCCTGAAATTGAAAATTGGGTTCTTTAGCTCTATACCAAGTGAAAATATTAAGCATTTTGTTACATCCACTATGTGCGCCAAGTTCCCCACTGTGCCTTCAAATCCACAGTGAATGAACCATATTTGGATCTGCTTATCAGAAGGAGACATTTAGAAAGACAATGAGCCTGTCCTGCTAGACGGAGACTCCTGATGCTTTTAGATAGGCCTGCGGTGAACTGCAAAATGGGCCCTAAAATCAGGCTGACATGGTCACTTAACAAGCTGTGGTATTAGCTGTTGGCTCAGAGAATTTCTAGTGTCACCCACAGGGCTGATGATGGCAGCCATCATAATTAGAATGCATGAATCAAAAACACCAGGTGAAGATTTTGCCTTGGAAGAAAGAAAAGACAGAAGGAGGGAATTACCATGCCCTTTGACTACTAAGCTGCTGCATGCAGCTGGATCAGTGACCAACAGTGACTGGGCGGATTATGCTATGGAGATACTTGCTATAGCCTTATACTTCCCACACCCAGTGGCTGTCAAAGCAAATGCTGTGAACGACTTCAAAGGAAATGATACAAGAGGCTACATGGGGGAGAAAGGTAACCCCACTAAAGACTGTGGGGGTGGGGGTAGGGGGGATGCGTCCAGGCTTTTCTTTGAGTTTAGCAAACAATTTCTTTTAGAATTGGTTTATTTTATTAATTCTATCATTCTGAATTCAGCCCTAAAAACGCAAAACTCTACTGTTTGCTGAAGTGGAAAATCTATGTAATCTTAACTGATACGACCTTGAAAGGGATTTGCTGAACTTTTGTATGATTGGATTTTTCCCAACCTTTGTAGACTCTTGATTTTAAAATCTCCCTAACAAAAGCTCTGCCAGGAAAGCTGTTATTACAAAGATGCTTCTCAATGGGGAGAAGTGGGCTAATTGCAAGCACTTCAGCGAAATAAAGGAAGGTTTTGCAAACAACTACAGAATTGACAAAATGCACCACATTGCTGTTAGCAGAAACTAGGGGGGAGAAACATCAGAAATGGCAAAGATGTCTAATATAAATAGATGCTCTAAGACTAGCTAGAAGAGGCTATACAAGATTTCAGATAATTCATAAACAGTAATTGCTCGTCTGACCTTGATGTGACTACAGAAATTCCATTAACTCACAAATCTTGACATTTAATTACATACTAAAAAATATTCCACCATTTATTTTGACAGGGTCTACAATAATCCTGCATTCGACTTTTATTCATGTTTTCAGCTGCTTTTCCCACACTGCAATTTATTCCCAAAGTCACAAATAAAAGCCACACTATAGACTATACTGTTACCTAGAATGTACTTTAGTTCTTTCTAAAATTTGAACTCAAACACTATAAAAAAGTGAGGCTCATAATGACATGACACCTTTTACTCGTATTATGCAGTTGAACTGAACCACCCTACAGATTATTCACCTGAGATAGCAAAAATTCACTGAGGAATACTGTAGCAAATTATTTTATCCAGCAGTTTAAAACTAGACAAAGAATTACAAGCACTGTATTAATAAAAAATAACAAGAAAAAGGCTTACTAGATTTGGAAATGCTATAGTAGTGTTTGAATATTCATCTATAACGCCTAATTTTAAAAAAAGTGAAATATAATCCAGATATTACAGCCAAGATGACAATTGGTGTGACAAAAAATGTTTAAGTCCTAATGAGGAAGGTTTTGGGTTTTTTGTTCACTGGTCTAAATGAAGTAGACTCTAAGGAGGTAAAAAGTCAGAATACTGAATATCAACTGTATTTACCGACTCTAGAATGACTGGATTATAGCAATATTTAAAGTGTTTTTTCCCACTTTCATGTAACTGTCAACAACAGCAGGTTTTTTTCCGTCTTTATATGCAAAGCTCAATTTTGAGGCACTTGACTGTTCTACATTAGCTGCACTATTTGTATCTACCTTCTGTTTGATTCACCAATTCTGAATCACCATATACAATTTTTAAATTTAAATAGAGTAGATATCTTTTCCTGCCTCAGAACAAAACCTAATATTTTTACTGAAAATTCTGTGACTTCGAGGAATGATTTCACATAATCAATTGATTCAAAAAAAAAAGAATATAAAAGGGAAAAATATTAAAATAAATATTTTACCACATCACGTGAACCGGGAAAAATGATTTTCAAAGGCAGTTTTTTTCTATATACACATATTTCTACATACTCTAATGCCAAACTATTATGAGAATAATAGGTGAAAAAAATTACTTTTTTTTGGCAGGGGTGTGTAGGAGGGTTTGGGTTTTGGGTTTTTTTGGTGCACTCAGCAGTCTGGCAGAAGCAAAAGAATTTCTGGTAGTTCCTTATCGCAAAAAAGACATTAAGACAAAATCCTATAGGTTTCCTACAAATGTTACCACTCATCAATCTGAAACTAGGTCATAAGCTCTATTTGAAAAATACACTGAAAACACAGTATTCTACTTAAAAGATCCATATTAGTTTATGTATGTCTATATACATACTGTGACAGAAAAAACTGCAAATGTAGTATTTTATGGGTTACAAGACTTATTATTCTTCATCATTATTTCTCAAAAGAAACAAAGGATTTACACTTAACAGCACCTTCATGCTTATATATACAGCTACACAAACACTAGTAGCTGTTGCTTTGTGTTAAACATTTGGCTGAAAAAATATATACACATATATATATATATATATAAAGAGACTTAAAAAAGTAAAATCTGTACTTGATTTTCCTTATTACATCACTCTTCTACCTTCTACTTTTTGGTAGGAGCTACGTCTCAAATTTTTTTGTTCTTGTTTGGATCTGCTATTTTATAAAAGACACTCCTTTCTGAATCACTGAGAAAGGAACCATTGACTTCTGCACGGGCTTCTTGTGACCTTCTCCCTCCAGTCCATCTGAAATCATTCTCAGCACACATCTCTTCAGAGCGTATTTATATGGTGCCTTCTTTTCTCTCACTACAACAAGTTACGTTTTCTCATTTGTGAAGGATCTCTGTCCAGCTATAGACCCCTGTAATGCTCTCCCCAGTCTTTTCTTGGTGCCCATTTTTCTCTATGGCACAACTGAATAAACAAAAAAAACCCATTTCTTCTGCCTGCTTATTAAAACTTTGCTATTAGCATTATCAACAACATTTTATCCTTCCTTTGACCAGTTCAAATCATTATATACTATGACAGCTCTATTGACTTCAATACATTTACTATTCATGCCAGACAAGCTCTTTTCAGGTTTTTAATAGGAAACATTAGACCTAAAAAGAAGAAAACAAAGCAAATAAAATTACCTTTACTCCCCCCATCACATTAGTTGCATTCCCAAAAGCAGTTTCCATCTATACTCATCTAACATCCTATTTCTTTCATTCCAGGTTTACTGTTCTTCAGAATCTGACCCCAATAAATACTAAACATGCCTTCTATTTGAGATCAAATCCTTTAATTGTACATTTTAGGGTGAACATAGTAAGTTTTCTGATTTGTTGTTTTCTAAACACTTCAGCACTGCAGCATATAAAACGCCCTTTCTTGCACAGTATTTTTTGTATGTAATTATTTTTTGGTTTTTAATACATAGTTTGACAGACTTTTCTTCAGAATTGGTCCCTTACATTTCACTGGCTTTTGGAACTCATCTCCCAGATGAAAAATAAGGGGGTAGACATTAACTAAATGAGATTAGATACATAAACTATAAAAACAGGCATGTGACTCTTACTATTTCATTGATTTTGGCACATTGTAACAAGAGCAGGGATGATTCACATTATACCTTTAATTTTTTCTCCTATACTGCAGTCTTAGAACTTCTCGAGGAGAAAGGACTATTCAAGGCTTCCTTCCATTGTCTTTTCAATGTGTTCATAGTTACTGAGATGGTCTGCTCCATCTACCTAGTCTGTCTGACTGTCCTTCAAAAATAAAGTTCCTTACTGACTTCATCAGTCAACACATCCTAAGGAACGTATTGGTGACAGTCCTAGTTCCCTCTCAAAAATAAAAAAATAAGATGGAAATATTGCCCTGCAGATGCTATTCTCTCTGTCTCAGATGGTGAGGGAGAGAAATAGATGAACACAGTTCAGCAAATTTCCTTGCTTTTCTCAGCAGGGAGGCTCGCACGTGGTCGAGCACAGCAAGAAACATGATTTCCACAGGGCCTCAGGCAGCAGCCAAATTTCACAGCAGGGGATGAATCCATGGCCACTTCTGAGTCTACAGAACAGCACATAACACAGGCCTCTCATTATGAGGTTGGACAAACCTCTGGAGACTTTCTGCTGTTGCCATATTAACAAGAAATGAGTGGTTTGCGTATGTCATAGGAGCACTCTGTTAAATAATACTGCCTTGTATTATGCATAGTGGTATGTGTGCATTTCTCCTCTGATAAGGCACGGAGGAATCAAAGAGAGAACAAGGATTTTCTGTATGAAGCTTCCAGCCCCACGTGCAAGGCAACACAGCTTGTGACAGCCACAGTGACATCACCGAGCTGGAAAATAAATGGCAGTTTGAGGTTCAGCATATTTTTCAGCTTTATCTTACACATTTCAGAAGTTGCTCCTGCCACTTTCATGTAATTCTCTAGTAGATTTCTATCACATAGAGTCACTTTTAATAGATTTGAATTTTTTTGATCTTCAATAAGGTCTACTCTACTCCTTTGAGAAAAATCTTATTACTTTGAAGATATTTCTCCGCTCGCCTGCACTCTGTGAAATTCTTTCTAAAACAATAAAAGCTCTAAATATAAATTAGTCTTCTAAAAATGACCGCATAGGTAGTTTGATGACCATTCACCATGCCATAGAAATCATAAAGCACAGAATACATGACTATAGATTGCTAGACTACTCAATTTTCAGGCACTAAATGTGAAGTCTGAAAGAGAAATATACATATCTTGGTTCCTTAAAAATAAACTCGTATGAAACACTAATGGAATCAAAACCAGTTACAAGGACAACACATCAGGCATTTGAAATGAAACTGTTAGTGATATCAGGAAAAATTGACAATGAGAAGAAACATGTATTACAAAAAAAGATAAAAGGAATATATACAAAGGAAAATACCATGGCCATCCCAAATAAAAATGTCAGAATTAACGAAAAATATTTTAATTCTGTACTTAGGCAGAAAACTTTTTGTATACATGATCACGGTAATAAAATCAGTTCCTTTTTGACAGTAGCTAGAAATAATGTTTAACACAGTTCTTAAACTCATAATTTCAAAATCAGAAAGTCAGATAAAGCAGAAGAGTTTTGAAAGAATTAACTGATGAGCTAGCAAATTTTTTTTCATTATGTGTGGGAATTAATTGGGCTGAAATTTTAAGAGTCCACAGTCAAAGGGGTAACATGCCTGTGAAATAATTCATTGGTAAGTCCTTGTAAGTATGGACCTGTGGCCTGTCAACAGTGCCAGGTAAAACACTATAGTTTTAAAGGTATTATCAAAGATTAGAAGGAATATAATGCAGCCGATGTTAGTCAAGATGGGTTTTTAAAGAATAGGTTTTATCAAAACAAAACAATTGATTTTTCATATCTTTACGTATTTGATTGATAAGATTTTACTGTAAAAATAGGAGGTTTTGACTTCAGTGATGTAGATAACTTGATAAAGAAAAGAATCTTGCTTACTCTATACAATCATTTTTAACATATTTAACAGAGGAAGCACTGGCTAATTAATGTATCTTAGAATGAGAAAAATTTATGCAGTCATTACTATGCAGATGGTGTATAAATTTTTACTCTCCCCCTTATCTTAATTTATTACTCTATGGCAGCGTACAATGGAAAAAGACATGGATTCAAACATCAGTTATGTAACTAATCCAATATTTCTTGACCAATTTTTATACAATAGCCATAAAAGACATTAGAAAAGAGACTGAAATCATTTAGTCTTTGGCTCTCAAAGGATTTGTTGTACTGCTTGTACTTCATGATATTTAAGAACTACTGCAAGCGTAGCAATCAAAAACTGTCTAATGATCAACCCATGACACTAACTTAATTCATTATCTATCAGATGAAAGCTTGCCAGGCAACTGAGAGCACAATCCAGTTCTCCAACATTTTTCTCATACTTCTTATGCCCAGAAACCTATGTCTGTCTTACACCTAGACTTCGTTTAGGTGTAGGGAGCTCATTTCTTCATTTCTTGCCCTTTCAACATTTTCTGGAAGTTCACTAAAACTTAGCTAACTCAGCACATAATGATACTTTAAGGAAGAAGTGTGGAAAAATGTTTTTATTTTTATTTTATTTTATAAAGATCCACACTTGATGATCCTTCTTATTGGCACTTACATCTAATTAAATATATGTTTTTTAGAAATTTAAAATATTAACATAAAGGACATTTTTCTTAGATTTTATTCTTTTTAATATTGCCATACAGCTGAGTTGCAGTATTTTTCCCAGGATGAAGACAAGAAGGAACTCTATTAATTCCTCCAGGAACAAAGAACAAGGAAAATTAAAAGTAAGAATATATTACTTCTACATATTGTAGAAGTAATAAATTGACAGTGTAGAAAATCAGAATTTATCAAGAAGTCTTCACCTTTGTAGAAGAACACTTCTAACTCAAGCAAATAGGAAAGAGAAACATGGAGGGGAACAAAATTGGAAAAATGAAAAAAAAGAAAAGCAAGGAACGTAGAAAGAAGGCTCCTGAGCCCTCTCCCCATTTTACTCCTTTTTGTTCTGAAATTTAATTGCTCAGATAATTGTGACAGTATCTGCCACTATAATGTCCGTCTATCAAATGATGATAAGGCATTTGATAACTGTCTTCCTTTCCAACAGCCGTTACAATAACTAACCCATATTTCTAGCCATCTTAAAGTCTACAATACACACAAGTGAGAAGCGTGCACACTGCCTAAAACAGCTCAGATCACTGTGGTCAGCTAAGGGTATTACAGTGCTTTGAAAATACATTTGGGAAAGTGCTCTACAGGAGCATTTGGCTACTGGGTTGTTCTCAGTGCACTTTGCCATCATAATATGAAAAGTATTCCTGCAAAACATAGAGATAGAAGTCCAGGGAAGTAGCCTCAACAGTTAATCTCATCTACCTTCCTGTTCTTAAATATTTGTTAATAAATGTTTGTTACAAATAGAAAAAACCCACCACAGCATTTCAAAAACCACTTTCACAAATCACAAATCGAAAGAAATATAAGGTGCTAAAGACATTCATACATTTCATAAAAGAACATGTCTCTAGCTGATCTCCATTTATTAAGACTGAGAAAGAGAAACATCCAGTTGAGATTTCGATTACTATTCAGAATTTCATATTTCTTTTTACTCTTCTCCCTTCTAAGCAGGAGGAAACTATAGGTGCCCTTGAGTAACCTTCCCTTTTCCTCTTCATACAATTTTCACAAAAAGAGTTGACCAAAATGGAATTTAACAGTCAAGGTAAGGATGTACATCAATTTATGTAACATTGTAATATTTTCCATAATATTCCCCACACAGCCCAAAGATTATTCAGTTTTTTGACCTCTGATACATTTTAAGCAGATGTCTTCATGGAGCTGTCTACAGTCATGCCTAGATCTTTGTCCTGAGAGGCTATGTCTAATTCAGAGCCCCTCAGTACATAAAGGATACTGTAATTCATCCACTGCAGTGTGTGCTGTTTCCCACTCAGGGAGGATGAATTTCATCATCCACTGTTGAATTTATTTTTGTTTGATATGTCAGGTTCTTTTGATGTTATCATAATTCTCCTTAGTCTTCAATAATCCATATAAACTTTCACCACTGGCTAATACTTCCTCCTTGGTAAACTGCTCCCCACTTCTAGGTTTCTAGCAGCACCGGGTGCAGTGTATATTCTGGAGAAAACCAATTGTTAGTGTTCTTCCAGACATTTCTTTCTTTTGTTATTTGCAGAAAGCCTCTGGCAGATAACATGAGGAAACTAAGAGATTTCCTTTACATATGTATGTAATTACCCAAAAAAGATTTTTGAAATCCTCTGCAAAGTCTGGGGATCCGTGCTGAAATTTCATAGTCAAGACTACATATTAATAGGGATTTCATTATATATTCTACAAAAAAATGGCATCTATTTCAGTTCTAATCTTCTTATCCCTTATTTTTTATCGGAAAATCTCTTTGCGTTGGGAATTCTACACTGCTCTGGTGCTTGGAGAACACCCTAGTATTCTGAAGACAGAATTGGAATTTAAAAACAAGTTTTAAATATTTTGTCTACTCTCATGCTGATGGAAAACAAATCAAAGAAAGAGCTACTGTATATAAACCTTTTTTTAAAATCACATTTCCTTAAATTGAATTTTCTGAGGTTCTCTTTCTAATAATCATACATGGACCTAGGTTTTGTAATTTTCCTTACTAGTGAAGGAAATATCGACTTGACAACAGAAGAATAATTTGCAAATCTTTGAATGTTGAGTAATTTCTGCGGACATCAATAGAATGCAGGTATTTAGCTGTAAGATATTCTTTTGAAAACTAACAGACTTTAGCACCCTATTACAGTTGAAGTTAATGCAAATTGCTTATGCTCAATATGTTATCAAAACAGACAATTAATTTAACCAGAACTAGGGATGCTTATCACAATGGTTTCTTCTACACTGTATAGAAAATTAACTGGTAACAAGAAATCTTTCGCCAACTTTATAAAGCTTCCAAGATTTTTGTTTCATTTTGCTTTTCAGTCATATGGCAACTTGTCTGAGGTTTACTTTGCTCTGTTAGTTCATACTTGATGTAGTAACTTCTTTAGAGATTAAGATCAGGTATTAAACTGACACTGGCAACAGAAAATGTATCAGAGATATTTCTATTGAAGTCATTTTCGTGACTGTATTAATTAAACTCATGCTCAATTCTGAAGGTGTTTCCCTTGCATTGTTTCGCAAGCTCATGAGTGACACCTAAGGCAACTTTGCCGGAAAATTAGACTGTCTGGTAGTCACAAGCCAGATCCTGTGTCTGCATTTTTCTGCTGATGTTGGTTGTCGATTTGCATGCCAAAGTTCCAGAAAAATCTATGAATGTGAGACATAAAGCAGCACTCACAGAATGCTCAAAAAAAAATATAGGCTACCTGTATGGGTGCTTCGAATGAGTAGTTTAGGAAAATGATTCTACAATTACTGATTTGTGACCACAATGGGTCTGAATTAATGACTTCTTTTTTGGTCATTTTACTGTTTCCTTGTTACTGCTCCTGGCTTATATCTCTAGTGACCACATGGCACAAGAAAAAGAAATACCTTTATAACTGAAAACCTGTTTTATTTATCCAAATTGAAGTGTGAATAGCACAGTCACATGATTGGTGTGGTACTACTCTCACAGATGAAGATTTGTTGAGGCTGTCAAGAGGCAATGTTAGTGCATGAAAGCTTTTCTATTAGATTAGAATACCAAATCCAGATTTTCAAAATGGCTGTATATTCCTATTTTTAAATTAATGTATTGTCACTTGAAATAAGAGACATTCACTCATCCCATGGTGTCCAGTTCTGCAATGAATGAAACTAGGAAGGGCAAAAGGGAAGCTGAATACATACAGCTCTGGCTTTTACAGCTACAATGATGGGGCAAGAGTATTGGGGAAGAGACACAGCACTCTTTTAACGAAGAGACCTCAACTTTTCTGCTTTTGAAGAAAGAGCCCCTTGACTTATTCTGCAAGTGACTACATGAACCCTGAATAAAATTTCACAAGCATGAGACAGATTCCTGTTCAATACTAACATCACCATTGTAGCTTGTTTCAGGTTACTTCAAAGCTGTTCCATTTATGTGAAATGGCAATTTCTTTACAGGTTTGAGAAATCACAAAGTTAATCAGATCACTATAACTCAAGTAAATTTTTATGTTCATGCGAATCTTCATATCTACATAGATTATAATGTTTAGAATCACATTAGGAACCAAAACCCGGAAAATTAGAATTCACTGTTAGACTTCTGATGAAAGCTTAACTTCGGGCAGTTTATATTGCAGGTCAAATTATTTCTATCCTAGAGTTTTTTAATTGGTAACAGAAGTTCCCAGGAAGCATGAAGCCTCAACTCTATAGTAAAATTAGTAAGGCGCCTTTGCATATACTTTACTGACATTTTTCTTAGTATTTGTCAACCTCTGTGCATACATTCAAATGACAATAAGCACCAATTTAATTTTCAACATGTGTTTGTTAGATTTTCATCTTAAATACCAGAAGCAGTGCTACATGCTTTGTATTAAGGTTTTGAGAGACAATCCATTGTCCTTGTGTAAAAATATTATTTTAAACTATCAATAACTTTCAATTATAATAGACAGGAAATTAGTAATAAGGTGACTTTCTTAAATCGTCTCCGTAAAATTCATAGTGAAAGTGAAAAAAACCCAAATCAATACACAGCTGTGAATAACTATCGTGAAAGCTTAAGTACTCTCCAGATTCAAAAGGAACTCATTAATGTTTGGATAGCCCTACTGATGGATGGCGAGTAGCTTATTACAGCTAGATAATGGCTATAACCTAGATATTATCTGAAATAGTTAAACCACACTTTATGTCTTTAGGAAGGATACTTCAGCTACATGAATGAGCCAACATTGTTTATTCAAATGGGAATGTGCTCAGCAGCCAGGAAGCAATGCAAGAGGATGAAGTGTTCTCTATTGGATTAGAATACCTAGATGAGAATGTCAAAATTGCTTTCTTTCCTGAATGTATGTCTGTTCTTCATTTCATGTATTGTTATGCTATGTGATTCACTCATTAATTTCCTGCTGTCCAACACCATAAAAAACTAAGCTAAAAAGGATGGAATTAGAAGAATTTTTCTTTTGGGTTCAGTGTAGACTAAGCCTTTGGTAAGAGAACCTAATTGACACTCTGACTTCATGCCCACAGAAAACACAAATGCCCTCTTCCTACCTAGTTAGATAAGCATTTTAATGCTTATTTGGCCACACTATATTTTAATGTACTTTACCACACTTAACTCTCAAAAAGGTTTTCACAAAGTACTTCTTTCAAACATCCAATAACATTATTTATCTTTTCTGTCTCGTAGATGAACTGAGTATGAATTTATATTATCTACTAGTCAGTATATAAAGATATACAATACCCTACATTACTTCATAGATTTTCTTGAAGAGTTTTCTTGGGTATTAGTACAACAATACTGGAGGAATGACTGTTGCAAGGACAAGAATCTGTGTACTCTGAAGCTACCCTGCTCCCTACTTTACAGCTTTTAATTGTATTTTAAAACGAAAATAATGCATCTCACTATATAGAAGATAGAAAACTACACAGAGAGCGAGTCTAGGTGTTTCTGCAAGGAGGAAGATAGGAAGTCTAAAAATTAAAAGAAATAAAGCAGACTTCAAAGGGAAATCAAAGAATTTTAAAAAAGTGAATAAGCAAGGAGATACAGATAGATGAAGAGGAGGAAGGCAAATTATTTATCTGACATGCATTAAAAAATTAGCTGCAGTTTTTGATGGATGAAATTAAGGTAAGTTCCAAGCAAGACTGCAGATTATGCCTTTTCAATTAGAAACACATTTTCTACAAGCTGGCAGTGCCAATGCAGACTTGGAATTTGCTCATATTCTCCCCATTATCTTTGCTTTGAGGAAAAAACCAAATTAAACATCACATGTAAACTGAGGAATTTTAAAAGACCTATATTGGCCAGAATACTGTATGCAATTCAGGAAAAGAGTCCTTTTCAGTCAGATACTGGAAACAGCATTATTCACTGAATAAAAATTTGAGTTCATCACTAGACATCTCTATTCCACTACTAATAGTAGCACAAGATTCTTTTAAAGTGATACAAATGCCAGAAGATCCTTTGTGATGTTGTGGTGTTTAGACAGTTAAGTAAAACACCAGTGCAGTACACGTTTACACACACAAACATACATAAATACAGAGAAAAAGGATTATAAACTAGCGTTGTTGTATGTTTATTTGTGTGTGCATATGCACACACGTGCACCAAGTATATGTAAAGGGAGAAGAAGCATTAACAAAAGGATAACATCTGGTTTCAAGAAGAAATGCTAGATTAATGTTCAAACTCTGAGAGAAATTACATCAAATAAATACATACCCTGTCATATTTACAAGTTTGCATTTAGATAAAAGCTAAGGTCTAGTCAAAATATAAGAACTGATTTACCTACTAACTCTGTTCTGACAGGAACAATTTGATATTAAACAGGTGATCCTAACACTTAAAAACTGATTAGCTGCAGGTCAGAAGACATTTACAAAATTCATACCAATAAAGTCATTCCATGCTGCCTTTAGATCTGTTGAAGAGCTCAGACAGAGAAAATAGAAATGTTTTTAGATATCACAAATAATTAAAAGCACTCCCTTTATTTATCCTCCTGCACTTAATTCCAGTGAGAAGACAATTCTCTATATGATTATCAAAACAATTGATGCTAAAAAGCCAAAATATATAATAATTTTTATATGACCACAGTTGTACAAATCTCAACGAAGTATAGAGAACTAAAACCTATCATGGTTATGTAATTTATTCTTCCTGTTTACTCAATGTATTGGACAATGGTGTCACAGCATACTAAACAAACACAATACATTCTCACTCATTTTATTCCTCACTGACTGTTGTCATGTTCTGAAGAACACTCAAAGACTGAGCTCGAGAGCAGTAGTTAAAAACGGCAACTGGCTGTCAGTGGTGTAGTTTGTCATTGTTCCACAGACAAAAGGCAGACTGTCACAATAAACAGCATTTATTCATTTCAGATTTGTGGCTTAGGGCTGAGAAAGGGGAGGTGTCATTCGTAGTAATTGTAAAACACATAAATAATAATAGTAGTCTGCAAATCATTTATCAAAGAAAACAGTGGGAGTTGGCAGTGATGGAGGCAAGAAAATGGATGCTTCCAGCACAACCTAATTTACAGCTCTTTTTAAAAACCACATTTTTTCTTTCATAACAGTAAAATGGAATGTATTAACTGCATATGAGGTGGGTAAGCAAGACAGAACAACTAAATCATGACTTTAACAACTTAAACAAACCACTGAGTAGCTTTCTGAACATGATTACTCTCTACTCAGCTGCTGTCAATTTTATTAACATAATTTCACTAATTAAAAACCATTTCATATTGATATTGGCTTCACCTCCTCCAGCTTTTTTTTTGCTTAAAAATTGCATCTTCTTAAAGAAATTATACTTCGTGAAAATACCCTGGATTGGTATTTGAATAGAAGAGGCTTCTTTAACTGAATGCTTATGTCTGTTTTTTCAGGATGATTCTCAAATCCTAACAATACATTTTTGCTAATAATTTCATGGGCTGAAATTATAAAGCAAACAAATTAATGTTGTTGAGGTGGGCATTATTTTTTTAAAAATCTGAGTCCAACATTTGAGGCAGCCATTATCATCCTTCTCTCCTGTAAGCTCCTGTCCTGATTTACAAGGCTGAAGTCCTAAGTCAGAGACACATTTTAACTGGATTATGACATGCCCCATCCAACCTTTTGAGGGTCTGCAAAAATCTGGGAAGAGAAGCAAGAAAAAAAGACACAGGCATCTGAAAAGGTGTCCCAAAAGGAAACTCCTTATTTACTACTGCCCGGTGAAAGCCCCACTTCATCTCATAAGCACTCCTGCTGCTGTCCCGAACACCGATAATATTTATTAGAGAGCAATCTCTTCTTACATATCCAGAAAAGACAGATGGATATGAGTTTTTCTCTGGCGAACCACACGATGTTCACCAGATGGAAACAATGCTCCCTATATAGTTTCTCAGGCATTTTTGCCTACAAATCCTTCCCTCCCAGCACGTCTCAAATCCTATCAGGAACAAGGGCATAAAAGGGCTAAGGAAAGGACAGGTATGTCAGAGAGACTGAACTTGTGTTTCAGAATGGGTCTCTTCCATGAAAAGTCTTACATAGTTTGCTGGAGAGAGAACAGAGTGAAAGAGATGACCTGGAATGAAAGAGTGGAGTGTCATATCAGTATTTCAACCAGGAAATGTTCTCACAGCTGTTACTGCTTCAGGTATAGCAGAGAAGTAGAGCTCAGGAGTTGCAAGAAGCAACATGTCTGGCAGGGCAAGGTAGCTCACTGAAGTGTGGGTGCACATGACCAGATCTAAGATAAACTTTGGCTTAGATAAGCTTATCTTATCCTTGTCTCAATAAGATAGGATTTTCCGTTGCTGATTTTAAAGTTAAAAAAGATGTTAGGTTTGGGCAGTCAGGACATAAATTTATGAGAAAATGAGAACACACATGTAAAGCTTTACTTGTTTAATATCTACAGCTACAAGAAATAAAAAAAATAGTACGCTGAAAAACAAATGTTGAAAGACTAGCTGCTAACCATCTTTTAGAAAAGATTAGTAAAAATAGAAAAATATATATTCTGAGATTAAAACATCGTCTGAACAGAAATGACAAAATTTTGGATTAATTTTAAATAAATAAGCACAAAGGAGGGGTTTAGTCCTTTTAAAAGGGACATTTTCAGTCCAACATCAACTATGCTGCTGTAATCTTCAATTAAAGTGAGACAATTTCATCTAATCTTATTGCTAAGAGAAACAAGTGATAACTTAAAAATTTTAAACCAGAATTTATTCAAAATTAGTTTCTGTTAAAGCAGTTAGAAATCTAAGCATAACATTTCTATATTCAGAAAAGATGCATCTTGAAATAATGAAAAGATTCTTACCTACGTGATCTTGCTATTGATTTTGTAGAGGTTCTATTGACCTTTTCCCCACCCCCTTCCACCCTTCTTTACAGAATTAAATATGAATTTATGTGGGCACACAGTTCTACTCTTCTGGGTTTGGAATACAGTCTTAAATGAGAAACAAAATATTGATAGCATGCCTCTCTCTTGTGCAGACTACTAAGATGTTTAGCTTCCTCTTCTCATAAAATTTCCGTCTCCTGTTTTGTTACAAAAGCCTGGAATGCTATACTTGAAAAAACTGAACTTTGGGGTGCATTTTCTTGGTTAACTTTTGCTGTATAAGGAATCTTAAAACTTCAAAGTTATTCTTCTGTAGTCTTCAAAAAAGTCAGTCCCTTTTACTCAGGAATGAAAGCTTATATATTTGAATATACAATTTTATCCTGGGTTCAGTCAGGTGCATGGTGTTTGTCGCAGCCTGTACACAGTTACTCAGAGTGACAAACACATGCAATCGTTAAAGAATGATGATAACCTTCGTTCTAATTGCATTAGTACACCAGCTCTCCCAAATGAAGGCAGACTTCCCATAACAGGAACAGCTAAGCACAAATGTAAATAGATCAATGGTGTCACTCATAAACGATGATCATGGCCAGCGACCGACAGTGGACAATCACTCACGCAGTAACACAATCACTCTGCAGTTAATGCATGTCACTACTGATTTGCAGGGAAATTTTTGAAACCAGAATTTGCATGGTCTATTTGAAACTTCCCTGAGCTGAATACCTAGCATTTCGCTTTCTAGAGGGAGTTGTGACAGTAGCACTGCTTGCAGCAAACTGCCACTGTCGTTTGTTCTGCTTCAGTGCTGTTTGACTGTCACAGCCTGTCATGTAGGAAGAAAGCACCGCATCTAACCCCCTGTGACAAGGTTTAATCACCCCTATTACTCCTATTGGCTGTTCAAGCCACCTTGGGGTGTGCAGCACACAGTTATAGATCTAAAAAATCCTTGCTTTAAAAATGGAAAGGCTAAAATCTGGTCAGAGTCGATCAATCTTCTGACACATGATTGAAAAGAAGTAGAAGGATTAGATAAATAATACTAATGCAATGCTTGAGATAATTTTTTCATTTTTACATCTTTTGCACCATTAGGAGTACTAAATTATTTATTTTACTTCAAGATTACATTTTGATGTATTCCAGGTATTCAAATTCTGAATGTATTGTTATTTCTTTCTAGCAATCGTTGCTAGAATGTGGACACATGGAAGAGTGTCACATTTGAGATTGATTTTTTATGACAGAATTAAGTGACAAAGGTAAATACTGTATCCCAAGGTATACCTGTCCAAATGTTAATGCTGGGTCAAAGAGCAAGGGGAGGAACATTTAGAATAAACTTTGTACAAAGGAAAAGTTAAACTTAAATCTTCCTCATACAAATCAGAATTACTAATTAAAAATTCATATGTGCCTGATCTATCTAAGGAAACCGTTTCATTGCTGTTCCACATGGAAAACTCTATCTTCAAGCTAGTTTTAAAAATGTACTTTATGAGACTGCAGTCCATATTATTTATACTTAAAGCCTGAAGGACACATGGGTCAGCTACTGAGACTGGCTCAGCTGGTTAGAGCATGATGCTAATAACTCTCCCAGTCCTTTCTCTTAGAGCTGGTTATCCAGAAGCCCAGGTAACATACAGCAATCGCATTTTTGCACATCAACAAATCTGTTTTCTTTAGCTGGTCTTATTAAATCCCAGGTCTATTTACTGGGACAAAATAAAATTATTGCAATAAGAAAACATACTAACCCATTACGAGTTTACCTTTAGCAAGGTAATCTAGTATTATGGACTTCTAATTACTCCAATCAGGGTAATTTTAGGCCTGATAAATGATGTCAGTGTGAGTCTTTACAATGGGGGATTCTCATGCTTAAGAACATCATTAACACAGGTGTTATTTCAATTGACAAGTATTTGTAAATATCACACTGGTTTTGCAGAGACTGGGCAGGAAACGAGTACAGCCTGACAGGGCAGATAACTTCGTGGATCAATAACCTAGCACAAGGATTTATACCCTTACATCCCTGCTTTAGCCCCGTTATGAAAATACAAGAGCAAGCACACATCCTGCAGAATCAGAATAAATATTCATGCTGCTTTCATCATATACCTGCAAAGGTTCCTACAAATTAGGCATGAAATTTTCTAAAATACAAATATAAAAAAAACCCCTCAATGTTAGGTAGAACTGTCAGTACTCCTTTTTATTGTGATTAAAATGAACTCTTCAATTTTCATTTTAACTAGTATTTCAGGTGAAATAAAACCCAATCTTGGGCCAGAGCATTTTAAAACCTTCAAAGAGCATGAGAATGTATTAATGGGTGGAAAGTCCATTATATAAAGGCTTTAATTTTTCATGAAAGCTATTTAACAGCAAGGTAGATTATTTTTTTTCAAATATAAACACACTTATCTGTGTTTCTTCTGGCCACCTTAGGGAAAAAAAACCCCAAACCAAATTCCAGCTGCCAATGAAGTTTCAGTGTTCCCTCGATTCTTTTCCTGAATAACCAAATGTAAAAGACCCTTTTCTGTGTAAAAGGGGTTTACAGTTCTTACAGCAGCTTGTGCCACTCACCCATGCACAATTCTAACCTATGTTCTCACTCCCCCAGCCTGATACTGTCAATTAGATTAACATTACCATGAGTCTTACAGATTTCCCGTTATTAAAGACAAAAAGTAATTTATGTTTTCTTACATCCATCAAACACCTGTGAAGCATCACCTAGAAATAACCAATTATGGCATCTATCCAGCTGTGTACAGATAGATGTGGGTTGCTGCAGCTAAGCCATCATCAGAAAACTCTGCATGCCCGTATTTATTTACGGTTTGCTGCAATGCCAGTTCATCGGCTACAGGCTTACACTACACATGTTCTCCTTTATGCCTTCTGTCCACTAATTTGACTGATGTTCTCTTCCCTCAATTTGCTTATCAGTTCTGAATGACAATAAAGGACAGGTCAATACCACACTGCACTTTCTTTCTGTATAGTACTTTCACCCTGAAAGTAAGTTCATGAAATTTGAATCCTGGGCCACCTAAGAAATCTGGTTTCTTGAATTTTCCACTCACATAAAATAGTTTCAAAAATTTTCATAATTTGAAAAGAATAAATGTTTTTGGTACTTTTTCTGCCTCAAGGTGTGGCATTGACAATAAAACTGATAAATAATAATCTCAAACCTTTAAATCCACTTTTTCTTTTTATAAATAAACCTACAAAATATTCTAGGCAAAGATATTGATATGAATCTTTGGATATGAATCATAATAGCAGATTTTCACATCAGGTATTTGATTCCATCTCTGAACTCTGAAGCCTCTGCAGTGTGAATGGCAGCAGGAAATGGCTTTCAAACTCTTCCTAACAGATGGAATAAAATCTGCCAGGTTATTAAATTACTACACAACTATTTTTAGTTTCCATTTCTAAATCCTTTTTATTCTTTTGTCATATAATATGTCATTGCTAATCAAATCTCAGAAGCATTACTATTTTGAAAACAGAAGCTCGAAATGGCAGTTTATTATTCTTTGTCCGGAAAACTTTTATTGCTGCTTGATTTTTCTTCTAAAATTATGCAGTATTTATACAGATTTATGTATTAAAAAATGAATAAAATAAGTCAAAACATCAGTTTATAGGACTTGCAAGCTTTAAAAGTATTTTAGTGATGAATAACAGCTGTGAATCCTTATCTAGACTGCAGTCTAAGATTAAAGAAAATGGTTTGCTGGAAGCTAACAAGTTGAAATGGCCTAATAACTATGAAAACAAAAGCAAATGCCTTGAGTGTCTGGGGTAAAGCATATCAGAAGTGAAACACACTTTATTTTTGATGAATTGTACTTAGGAAGAATAGGAAGCTACTCAACTGTTGAGAAAATTAAACCAATTGTTTCCTCCTGTGAACTCTGTCATAGTGACAGATTTTCTTCATGTACAAAGAATCCTTTGAAGGCAAATTTGCTTGTAATTCAAGTGTTATGGAAAAAAAATTGTCTCTTTGTTCATGTACTAACTGAAACACCCACCCTTTTCTTACATAAGGTCTGTTATTACTGCTACATCCACACTACAGTACAGAAGTGATGATAATAAACATGGTTTGAAACTATTATCATAGCAAATATTGCAACACTCAAAGGAAGTATATTAATTGCAAAGTGATTAAGTGAACTGGCAAATTCTGGTTTTGCTTAAGCACAACAAACTTCAGTCAACTAAGGAGTCAGTCTTGCAACTTGCTCCTGTATCTGACTTTTAGTAATGCATCAGGCAACAGTCTGCCTCAGACCGAACACAAAAATGCAACTGAAAAAAAAAAAAGGCAGAACACACAGAGAGATATAGATTGGACTGATACTGTACAGCAGACCTGTGACATCTGGAAGCTGTATTGATTTACATTGCTTCTGCAAAAGCAATGAGAAAAGCCCCTATATTTTAGTTCAGTTCTATTGAATCTAGCAAGTGTGAAGAAATAGTTCTGGGATTTTTTGGTACCATTAACATGACTGATGTCACTGAGCTAGAAACAAATAAATGTAGCAATGGATGAGAGTTCTAACTTCTCTCAATTAAGGCATGGAACCTGCTGAACTTTTTCCAGTTAAGCATGTAAACTGTGAAATAACTTTACAAGATGGTCCATAAGGTATGATTTCTTATAATAATATTTCTGTGGGAACTACTATCCATTGTAAATTTTAACTACACAGGGATTTCTACCTATATCATATGACCAATGAAAATGCACAAAAGTATCAACACTCATCACTTTTTTGAATATTTCGAACTATTTGCAGTATCTTTGATTTTGTGCTTTGTAGCAGACGAATATAATGGGAGCTCTTTTACAATCCTGTAGTTCTCTCTTCTTGTTGACTTTGCTTTTGAAGATGGGGGGAAAAAATAAAATAAAATTTTTTAAAAAGCACTAGTCCAAAAGATGAATTCGAAGGGCTCTATAAATGATGTGTCTTCTGAAAAGGTGTTAATAAGGAAGAACGGGAAGAAGAAAAAAATGTGCTTTCCAAAAGTAAAAGTGATAAAAAAGCCTACACTAAATGCAAAGCTCCTAAGTAAGAGCAATTTCACAAAGCCCTTTCTTTTCATTGGACAAAACTAGACTATGACTCAAAGTAAGATTTTAGGGAGCATTTGTTACTCAGAACTGTACGTTTTCTGTTTATTTTAGGAAGGAATGGTACCAAAATAGCATCTTTCAAATCTCACAGAAACAACTGTGTTCAAAGTTTATTTGCAATAGAAATCTAAACATAATATATTAAATAGAAAATGCCTCTTTTCTGTGATAGCCTTTGCAACTAAATAGTTTACTGGAGGAGCAATTAGGTACAGAAAAATTACAATATGTATTTTTAAATTTAAAATGCAATATTTCACAGTTATTACAATATGATATCGAATTGTTTAAATTACAGCATAATAATTCATTCCTGCAGCATTCAGTGGCACTAGGCCTTTGGCCTCTTGCCTAGCAATACACTAGACAAGAATTATTACATTGTAATTCACACTCTGTCATGCCTTATTGCTTAATTAATGCATAACCCTTCATGACATGACAAGCAATTTGACTGTAACCATAATAGATTATTATCCCACCTAACTTATTTTAGTTTTACAAACCAGTCTCTTTTTTCTTTCTTTTTTTTTNTTTTTTTTTTTTTTTTTTTTTTTTTTTTTGGTACATGCACCAAGAATTATCAGGAAAAAAATACACAGATGTTTCTTTATCTGTAAAATGTGAATAGGTTTAGGGAGAATGGCTAATAACACAAGGTTATATTTCTTATTAGAACTATTGCTTGAGGTAACTTGGGTGCTCTTTTCTTTTCTTCATTTTGCTTTGGGAATTAAATCCCGCAAAACTTTGTGAAACTATCAGCATTCAAGTCTCAGATTAGGCGGCTACCAATATTTTATTGTTGAGCTATTACCTAAATGATAAAGTTCAACTATTTTGGTGAACTCTAATGTGGTTCTAAAACAACAATGAGGCTGAGGCTACAATGTTTCAAATTCCAGATGAGGAAGTTGCCCGTTTAATTTTGTTGCAATACGAAAGTTAGCTACTCTGTGTCGAATATTATGCAATACTTAAAACATACTTTTCAGAAATAACACTTTGAATCACTTTCTTAATAAGATCTCACCCTTTTGGTGTTCCTTGGACTGAAACTTGGTAATATAGAAAACGTAATCTGTTGTTATTAAACACAACTGATTATAACTAAAAATTGACTAGGTGAAATTCTACTTTTGTAGAAAGTCAATTTCAAAACTCATTGACTTAAGCAAAACATTATTCCATGAGATGAAATGGAAATACTTGTCAACAGCTGTGAAAACACACTTTAATATTCCAGCTCGCATTCAAAATATTTTAATTAATATTAAATATTTGGTAATGCCTTCACATGTGTGACACAACACAGCCTTATGGCTATGAATAATCTTTTGGTTTTGACAACCACCAATTCAAAATTAAAATATGTAAACATGGAACTCTGAAGTTTTGTGTGAACAAAACCCTGGATTTATTGAGAAGACATATAGGCAACGCATAAAACATGCAATACAAAACAATTTTAGCTTGGAAAGTATATATACCATACCTAATAGATGTCCTACCAGTTTCATATAATATCAAGGTGCAATTTAACGAGGTTCTGCTGAACTCTGTATGTCTTCAAGGTGACTGGGTTGTCCCTGGGACTCTCCCTGCTGTAACTATAAAATGTCTATGATGTGACTGTGATATAACTGAAACAGCTGCAGTCTTTGATCATACGCTGGCAGCTTATGTACAGATGCAGAATGTGTAATAACGGCACACTTTATTAACTTGACTGATGTTCTGCTGTTTTACTGGTTCCAAAAGCCAAAGGAGACCAGGCTCCACCATGTTACCCTGAGAGTAATTTATTGTTGCAGCTATTCAAAATGAAATACCTATCATTAATGTCTAATTGATTACCAAAAGCAAGAGGCATACGTTGGCCTCAGTTGATCTGACATTTGCTATGATCTTTAAAGCTGCTGTTATAGCCAGAATTATTATTTCGAATTAGCACAAAATACATTTTAACTACAGTTTAAAAACACTGCCAGGACTCTGAATGCATGCATATGTTCCCCGTTAATAGCTATTTCTACATATATACAGCCTAGTGAAAATTACAGTGAGTTTTTACCATTTCTTAAGTATAAAACCCCACAAATTCTGAAGGTGGGATAATGAAGTTAGACCTCAACATGCTAGTGGCTGCATTATGTTGTACAAAAGCATCTTTGTTCTCCTTAAAAAGTTAGAACATGTTTTGGTTCTAACAAAGTTATTTAAACAATTCATCTTTTTCAAAGTAGCCCAGCTAGAGAGGAAGTAATTCACACTCTAATTTGGCTACTTTGAGAAAGTTGAGTTGCGTGTCCAGCAATTAAGAAAAAAATTTACTTAAAACCTAGATATTTTGCCTCTATGCATGCAATATGGAATTCACAGTATCATCATAAATTATAGGTAAATAGAAAAAATTGCAATGAGATACTCTGGACAAAGTGTTATTTCACAAAGAAGATGAAATAAACATTTCCATAGAAGAGGTACTAATAGTTTTGCACTAATCCTAAGAGTATAAAGTTATTCTAGATATAAAGAGCATTTAGAATAGCCACTTTTCTAATAATTTATTTTTTACTTTCCTAGCCTCCATTAGTATCTCTGTACTCTTAACTCTAAATTTAAGCTTCACTTTATACTTATATTTTTATTGGAAGAAATAAAATGGCCTGGACTCTAAAGTCATTCTGAATCCGTACTCCCAGTTTGCCTCTTTCTGTAATCTTGCACAGAAAATACACATTTTCAGAACCTTGGTGGGCACAAAAGGGATGTTGCAAAATTATTGTACTGCTTTGATGGGATGGCTCTCTCTCCAGGACCTCCTTTATGTAATCCCTGCTTCAGTTTTCTTTTCAATCCCTTTCTCTATAGCCTTCATGCTGCAGTTGAGGGGTAAAGCATCTCCGAAGCTAGAGAGTCTGGTGCCCACAATATGTATGTTTACATTTTTTCCATGGATCTCTTCATCTAGATACAAACAGCTAGATCTGTTTCTATCCTAGTTTCAAGCATATGTCAGTAAGCATTTACGCTTTAATCTTCTTCAGTATGGATATTCCCCAAGAATGTGTAATTCCTCTAGCCCTCAAGCTTAACCCTTCTGATTAAACTGCTGGCTTGTTCTTAGAATCCTAAAAGATTCTGAAATGTGTCCAATTTTTTTCCCCCATACCTTGAATGCTTCCTATTTCTAGAAATGAGGAGAGATACCAGGTAAATTTAAAATACAGTCATTGAAACAGAACAGATTTCCTTAATGAAACTCTGATGCCTATTTCATGAGCTTCATTTTCACTGACATTTGTTATAAGATACCAGAAATTAAAGTTCTGAATAAAGAGTAAATAAGCTAAAGTATTCTAAGTTATCCAGTCAAAAAAACATGGCCAGAAGAGTTTTCTGAGACTGAATATCTTCTTATTGTACCCCAGATTACTTTTCAAAATATAGATAAATCTTTATGTAGGCATACGTTTGGCCTCCTTTCCATTTTTTTTCCTTTGGCTGCTTCTTGTACCTCCTAAACACCATTTGCAGTGCAGTTGTTCTGCCAAATATCTCTCTGATGCATTCCAGCACCCTTCATTCCTCTCCATCTACCACATTCTTACCGGTACCTTTTTGCGTACCTCAACTCAGATGAGAATACTGGACTTTATTTAACGACTTCATCTTAACTGACTCCAGAAAAATATGTAGTTAAATTATTTACAAAGTTTATTAGTGTAGTATTAAATTGAATCCCAGAAAGAAATTATTTACAAATATTAAAAAATCTCTGATACTGACTGTGGGTCAAAATTAAGAGAACATTTCCAGATAAGCCACTACTCACCCATTGAAATATCTCAGTTTAATACCACACAACTTCTATTCAGAAAGTATAAATTGCTATGCAACACTATCTGTGATGCAAAGCGTTGCCCACTGACTTATCGGGTATTCTTGTTTTTTAATATTGAATACTGTGCCAATATTCAACTGTATATCACTTAACTAAAAATCCAATTTTCATATTAAAACAAATCTTACATCTAAAATCTGAAGAGGTGACTCCTGTAGTTAAAGATGTTCCACAGTTCTGCAAGATTGCCCCCCCTCCCCACCCTCAGGAGATTATAGATGGCTGGAAAAGAACTGTTCTTACACTCATCTGTTCTCCTACCTTTTCTGATGAGTTGGCTGCAGAAAAGTGTATAAATAGAAAGCTCAATTAGCGCAATTTTTGTATCCTTGGATGTCAATCATTACTGTCGAGAGGTGGGACTTTCAGGATCTCTGTGCATTAATTAAGAGCTCATCTCAGAAGAGTAGTCATTACACCTAAGGACCAAAAATAGGTTTTAATTAGAGTCTAGAAGACAGTGTGCCATCTACTTATAAAACTAGTTCTTTAGTTAAAAATGAACAGCAATGGGACATTATTAGTACCAATGCAAAAGGCATAAATCTACTGCTTGCCTTTCAGGACGCAGAAGTATTGTTGTGTATGCAGGTCTGCCTGGAAAACTGGACAAGTTCTGTGACATAGTGAGGACACTGCTCAGACTTCAGCCAGGCTGTATGAATGCCAACGTGAGTATTAGACCCTTGAGAAGCTACTGATGCAAGGCTGATGTTGAAGTAAGGCTATTACACAGCTGATTGCATTTCTCTCTCATAGCCCAGCCTGCCTCTGACTGTAGGTGCAACAGGCAAACCAAGGCAAACAGCAAAGGGGGCAGGTGGGCGTGCACAATGCAGCAGAGTCATTTGCCAACTGATACAACGTGCAGGCAGCTTTTGGCTGGCCTGAGACACATCAGGGCTCAAGAGAGGTTAGAACCTAGCTGGGCTAACTGCTGTCAGCTGCCCAAGAGATCTTTCCTCGTGGCATGACTTGTCTGAGGACAATGAAATATGCTGCCTAGGATTCTCTAGGGAAATAAAGTATAAATAATTGATTACATAATTTATAAATTAAAGGTAGGAAAACAAATTTTAAAAGCTGGTCTGGAAAAGAAACATGTCAGCTAATAACTCAAGCATGAAAAGGGGTAAAACTTACAGAAGAATTAAGTTTACATTCCAGAGAACAAGAAAAACCTTGTTTGGCTATGGCTGAAATAATAAATATAATGTACTAATAAAAAAAAAAAAAAACAAAACAGCACTCAGATTGGTCTAGGAAGGAAGAGACAAGACAAAAAATTCAAGCTCCAACATGAAAATAAAGAAGAAAAAAACAGTCATAAAAATGGTCATAAAAATTCAGTGTTACAAATATTATAGTTTCTGGAAGTAAAAAAGTTAACATATACTTAAAATGATATAAGTAATAATAATAATAATTATAAACATTATTGCAAAGAAAAAGAGCAGAATGGGAAGGCATGTCAAAAGGAGAATAAGATTTACTCTGCTTCCAGGAATAATAGAACAAGTGTTGTGACCTTCTTTATTGCTCTTATATTTCATGGTCTTTTGCTAAACTATCTGTAAATCCATTTAAGAGAGATGTTTTTCTGAAACACTTGTTTGAGAAAAACATGCCATAAATTTCCAATCTAATCAATAAACCTGAGTAGTAAGGAAAAACAGCACCCAATTCAACAAAAAAAGCTGTAGCTCTTGCTGGTAGATTGTTTAAATTTTTTTATTCTCAATAACAGTGAGTGATGAAAGCAACATGATAGCAAGGGAGCAATCGGTCTTTTAAAGATATTTAGAAAAATGTGGACAATAATTTATGCTAATGCCATACAGAAAACTTACGTTAATGCCATTAGTAAATATTTTAGTATTTCATGGCCAAATGCTTTCTTGTAAATTTTTGAAGCCAAGAACTGTTTTCTACAGAATAGGCAAAGGAACACTCTCTAGGATGTACTGACTTGGAACATTACTGTATTTACTAGTAGATTTCTGCAGGCTGCTTCAGCTTATCAGATATGCTGGCAGTACACACCAATACGCTCTTAAGAATGTTAACACTGAAACTTGCTATTTAAAAGCTCAGCTTTCATTCTGCAAAATAGAGTATATGCTACTGTTATGGATATATGCATATTACAAAATCTGGTAATTACTTCTGTGTAGGTCTAAGTTATTTTTCACATGATAACAGATTTCAGGAAAGGCCATGTTTAATATTGGCTGGCACCATGGGTAGGTTGTTTTAAATGAAAAGAAAAAGGAATTTATCCAGGGCTTGTCACTTGCATTCTCTGAAGCAAAGTGCTGAGTCTTGCTATCTAGGGTTTCCTATAAGTAACATTTCACACATTTCTTGTCAGCTGCTTCTCTTGATTAAGAAGACGGAAGAGATAATAGATACACTAAACTCCAGAAGAGACAGAGAACCTTTGTTCCTCTGAACAATTATATCAATTTTTATAATGGTTTAATTTGTTGTTATTCACAAGGGACAATGCCAAGAGCTGAAGCAGCGGACTGCTAGCAAAGTACAGATTGCATGTTAGCAGCATGGTGCCTTCTCAGTCCTTCATGTTTCCTAGTTTGCCTCTTCTGAACTCATACTCCAATACACTGTTTTGGAAGCCAGCCATAAAAGAGGCCAGCTCAGACAATAAAATCTGGGTGATCTACTGAACTGTGACTGAGATTTGTGACCTGCCTTAAACTGAATCAGATTCAACTACAAGACTTCTTACAAGCAGCTCTCACCAAGAGCTTGGCTGAATGTCAACACAGTTGTACTAAATATTTGATACAAAACTTGCTGAGAACCACATGGTATCATGTATTGTCATGAAAGTAACTTAAAGCTGGATTAATTCAGAGGGAAAGAATAATAATAAATAGCAATTAGAAAATGTTTCTTACAGTGAAGAATGTTATATAGCAATTAAATTATATTGAACAGAAAATCAAAAAGAGGAAAAAGACTAAAATTATTTCAGGCACCCTCCTGGCCAAATTTGAACCCTTCATTGAAATTTGAAAGTTTGATGCCTTGTCCAAAATTTCCTCTGTGGCAACAAAGAAAGGGAAAGGCACTTCTAGATACCAAACCCGACTTAGAAGAGCTTCTGTCTTTACACTCGCTGTGCTGGGAGTGTTGAGTACCAAGCTTCTAACTTGGACATGTTGGTGAGTACTTGTATTTACTTAATCTACATCCTATAGTTTGATTTTAAGAGGTGCCCAGTAAATAAATTTCAGACCATCACTGAACATTTATCTAAACATTTAGATGCTATTGGAGATATGGGCAGGGATTTCCTGACTTCTCTAACACCAGCCAAATGCTGATGGGCAGTACTGAGCAGAGATCCTTATTCCTATTCCTAGCAGCCTTTCCTACTGCCTATAACAAAATTAATAACACGAAAAAGTACAAATATTCTCCTATTTATACTGAATTGTATTTATTGTCTCTCATACAGTTAATACTTTAGTCTTTTGGGGAAAAAAATAATAATTTTATCCTGCTTTAACATTTTTTTTTCTTTTCTCAAGAAGAGACCAGAACAATGAAAAAAATTTATTAATTTATCACCATAGATGTATTCTTTCCTCTAGTTAAACTAACATTTTAGGAAAATTTCTGAGTCTCCTATAAAAAATAAACTTCAGTGTGTGATCAGAGCCAAGAAGCCCGCAGCACACATACTTAGCTTTCAATCTAGAAACAGACTATGCGGTTGGAACTTGAGGACCACAGCTTATTCTTTGTTAACTGATGAAACATCTGATTATTCCTGAAAAACAATAATAATCTGAAATTCAAGATGAATATCAATGTGTTCATACAAGAGGTGGAGATAAGCCAATAAACGTAATATGTAGCTTTAAACTCCACATAGCATTTCTTATCTTCAGTAGTTTCCGCTGAAATCGTAGTGACAGCAGAAAAATATTTATGCAAGAACTATACAGAAATGTGTAATAAGGCACCAGAAAACATAAAAGTATAAAGAAAAATGAATTAAAATTTAACAGAAATTTAGAAGTAGCAAAACAAGCAGAGAGCAATTTTTCCACGGCCAGTACCGTCTATAGATCAAGGCCCCTTCCAGAAATCCATCCATTTATCATACAGCATTGGAGTCACTTTGAAAATGATTCTATTGTAGTCAGCAACACCCAAACTGCAAATGGAAGTTATTAATCAGACGGCAGTACCACAGTGTTTTCTACTGTCAAGACAACAACCACTGCTGACGAATGAATAAGGGAAGAGTTTCTTTTAAATTAAGTACACCTGTATGTGACAGCTTGGGTTTCAGCATTTTGCTCCCTCATTTTAGTACCAAATTAAACTTTTTATTTGTTAGCTTTTTCTTAACTTTCCTTATCTAAATTTCTATGTTACTTTGTAGGATCACATCAGAAAACAGATAAATTATATCAAAATTTTTCCCAATCAATAATGAAGAAAAGAAAAAATTTGATTGTTTTTCATTCTATTCTTACATAGTTAAGAAATGAAGAACTTAAGAACATTATGGTCTTATTCTTACATTATTATATCATTATAATACAAAAATATTTATTAATTTCAAGGAAAAAAAGGAGGCAATATTTTAAAAATACTTTGTGTTCTTCAACTGGGCTGGCTGATATCATTACAGTTTGTTGGATAAAACTTTGCTAGAAAAAAATCGCAGATAAAATACAATATAGAAATTCCAAGAGTTAATAAGACAAGAGTAGAAAAACTATTAATTGAGACATTTCTGGCTGTGTGATTTCAGCTTGATTAACAGGTTTCTTTCACTTGTTGCAATTTCATGATCAAAAAAGGTATTAAAATGTTAACAAAAATCTCATAGAAAGGAAGGGATTAAGGCAGCATTGGAAAAATGATGCAAGAGAGATACTGAGAATGAAACATGGTTGTGTAGACACAATTGAGGTTATATATGAAGTAACCTGGGCTTGCCTAAATTTGAGAGAATAATATATTTTAAACAACATCGTGCTTACTTGTACAGAGTCGTGCTGCCATGCTCATAGAATGGTTCAGGTTGGAAGGGACATGAAAGACCACCTAGTTCTAGCCACAGGTGGGGAAACCATGTTGGCACCTCTACCATTTAAAGAGGGAAGTTATGACCTGGAATGTATTTGCAAAAACCTCCTGGCTCGCTAATGCTCCGTTATGCTGTCCCTTTAACAGATATTGGGGAAGCTGAAGCGCCCCACGAGAACCAGATCTTCGAACATACGACTGCTCCTATCTGTCTGTAAAGCACCTCATACACATGGTCTTCCTGGTCAGCAGGCCTGTAGCAGAACCCCACTATAATGTCACCTGTCCCTGCACTCGCTTTACCCTGACCTAGAAGCTTTTGACTGACTCCTCATCCATCCCCAGACAGAGTTCCATGCACTCCAGCTGATCATTGACAGAGAGGGCAACACTACCACCTCCTGGTCTCCCATATCTGATCTTCCTAACCCCCCTATATCCTTCCATTCCAACATTCCAGCCACAGAAGCCACCTCACGACATTTCTGTGATGCCAGTAAGATCATGTCCCTACAGGCATGCACATGTCTAAATCCTTTTCTGTTACCCATACTACACACGCTTCTACAGAGGCATTTAAATTGGGCCCCCAATGAAGCTGACTTACTGGCTGAAGTGGCTGGAATTCCTTTCTGCCATTCTTCAGGTGCTCTCCTGCTGATCTGTTCAGGCTTCTATTGCTGGCACTGGCATCAAATTGGTAGGAGTGGAATGGATTAAAATTCCCTTTCCCTCAAAGTTTCATTTAAAGTCTTCATCATCTTGTCAAATGTATGAATGAAGATGCTGCTCTCTTTCTCTGATAGGTGAGCTCCATCAGCCCCAGCTGCCCAAGTTTCTCAAAGTGAATGCCATGGTGTAACAGACAAACCCCTGGCTGTGTCACCACTCCTGCAACCTTTTGTCAATTCACTGGAGTCAGCTAGCCCTTTCAAACCCCTTTCCTCCAACCAGCAGAGTTGGTGAAAGAACCACCTGCGCTCCAGAGCCCCTTACTGCTGCTTCCAGGACTCTGTAATCCTTCTTGATACTCCTCAGACTGCTCCTGGCTGTATCACTGGTGCCCATGCGAAATAACAGCAGTGGATAGTAGCCAGGAGACACTATAAGGCTTTACAGTCTCTCGGTGACATCCCTGATATGAGCTGCAGGGGAGCAGCACACCTCTCTACAGAACACTTTATGCGGCCAAATGGGTGCCTCTGTAGCTTTCGAAAGAGTCACCTGCTATTTACTACCTGTAGCCTCTTCTTGCACTGGCTGCTGCACAGGGAGCAGACTGGACTGCATTACTCAGCCCCAGCAGCGCTCCTGAGGTGAAGGGTCTTTCCTCTTCAGTTTGCAGAGCAGTGAACAGGTTCTGTAAGGGTACCTCAGGCTTCAAGGAAGTGTCTTTCTCCTGCTGGTCCCTGCCATTGCAAGCTTCCACTATTATGTATTACTGGCCCCCTTCCTACTGTGTGTGTGCTGTTGGGGGAAGCTTTCAGCTGTTTGGCTGCAGGCTCTGGGTTTACTGCAGACTGTACTTGGAAACAGCTATTTAACTCCTTCTCAGCTTCCCTGATGTTATATAACCTTATCACCACCCCCTGCAGCTCAGCCACCTGCATGTTCCACTGACCTGGGCAAGAGAACCCATTGTGATCAACCTTTCCTGTACTTGTGATGTGTTTCTGCAGGGAATGGATAACACATGTCTTTATAGGGAGATACTCTTTGTAACTTTGATCTTTGTCACAAAAACTTACAGAAACGTGTCACTGAGACAAAATCAAAATTTACAGTTGGGCTCACCAGGTTCACCCTATCAGAAAAGGGAGCAGTGTCCTAGTATCAAGACCAGGAACAGTAAAGCAAAAGAAGAAATGGTGGCATATTCTATCTGAAGAAAACATTTTTAAAGGTTGTATAAAGGATGAATAAAGCAGTGATTGACATGAAACTGGAGCAAGAATTTGAGAGCATAGCTTCAGCCTGAAGTTAGGTCAACTGCCATATTCAATCCTGCCAAAGTGTTGGTAAGGTTTGTCGCTTGAAATAGAAGCCTGCAAGACAGACTGGGGAAGAGACCACAGGTGCAGCTTGCCCCTGTACTGTCATAACAATAAATAAGGTTATCTGTCATGCTCAAGCCATCTGGAGAAGTCCTTTATACTGTACTGAATAGATGTTATACATTTATTTAAGGTTACTAAGAGTGCTTAAAATAGCATTGATTTGCTAAGAAGTAGCCTGTGTCCTATAATAAAGGCAGTATCACTGTAAATGTGCAGGCAAAAATTGTAGGAAGAATTTTAAGGGCATTTTGGTACTAATGATTTATAAGTGATGATACATAACTTTAAAAAAAGAAAAACAGTTGACTGTTCAAAATGCTATATACTCAGAAGTCTAGTACCAAAAGCAGTGATCCAGCCATGAGTGTCTGGGTGTTTATTTCTTTTTAGAGAAGTTATTTAAAACAGGCCAGTTCCATCATCATATATCAAGCCATATTGTAAGAAAAAATATATACCCTGCAAGTAGCAAATTCACAAAACCCAACAAACAAATCTATCTTTTTCTTGCTGGTAAGGTACACACTCAAGATTTGCAATTAAGAGTATATATGGGAATCCAGCTGACCATGGGATTACCAATGGAACAAAATAAATTACAGCTAAAAGTACAGGATCTGGATTGAGCTGTAGCCTTGCCCTACCCTCCCCCTTCTTTTGTAGAACACAAAAGCTATGTTAAAGGACATTTTTTTTTCCAGAAATCTGAATGATCATTACACTTCCTTTTCTACTGCTATTTCTTTAATATAGTGCACCCTTGCCATGCTCCCTAAACATCATAATAGGAAAATAAATGACAGGTATAATTTCTTTTCTGAGAAGCAGGCAGGTAGACTGAGAAATACTACGTACTATGCTGATAGTCTACAGCATGTGCAAATGAAACCAGCACTGAAATTAATTCCAGTTCCTTTGTTTTCTCCCTTACGACCTCTCTGCTGACAGACTCAAAATCCCCTCAACTTCACATATATAGAATATGAGGGACCACACTTTGTACTCTGAGAAAAATCTGCCTGTTATCTGTTCTCCACACTAAGCCCACTTCACTGCAAAAAGCTCCTGTATCAGCATTTCTGTCTACAATCATAAGGTTGCTGCAGCCTCAACTACAAACTTTAAAAAAGCTAGCTCTTTCTCTCTTCCTATGGCTATCTGTTCTTTCCCCAATAAACTTAGCACATTTCTCTGCAACATATGGGGCTTAATAACATAGCATAAGAATACAATTTTTAGCCTACCCTTTCCTGTTCTGCTTCACAAAATAAAGGTGACTCTGCTGCCTACCTTCAATGACCCTCACAGACAAAAAGAGTACCTTGTCAGAGATCATTCTCTAACAGATGAGCAAACCTTCAAAGCAAATATGATGTCTTCAAACATAAACACATTTCACCCCCTTAGATTTAATCATGCAGTTTAACACAGCTTAACTTACCAAAGACATTAAACCTGAAAGGTTCTCTGGCTTTAAAATCAGGAAAAAGTTCAAGCAAGGCTACCACAGCTTTTCTGTGCTACTATTTAGCACTTCTGAATCAATTCACCAGCTGTTGGAGCACTGCTTAAACAACAGTAAACCAGAGAAGAGCACCCACCCACTTGGGCTAGCTGGATGATACTTTAGGGGAGGAGAATGAAGGCCTCATTAAAGTTGTTTTCTTCACCAAGAAAAGCAAGTCAGGGTAGGGTAATACCTTTAGAATGTTTACAGATAGCAAAAGAAAAAATATAAAAAAAAAGAATCACCAGACTCTGTAATAGGGCCATTTATTACAATGTAATGATATCTCTCTGGATCACTGAGATGTTGGGGAAGATGTGAGCATCTTTTTCTGATGCTCACCAGCTGATTTAACTCGATGAAAGAATGAACCTGCACCTAGAAGATCTAGGTGCAGGTTTCAAGCTGTAATTCAGGGTTTCAGGTCTCTTCGCATCCATGGGAGTGTATGCCCATCTCCCTTTCTGGGCCACATCCATCTCTCATGCATCCTCTTTCTGGAATCTATGAAAATTCTACCCTTTTCTTTTTCTCTGTTTTAGTTTTTTGCTTTGTTTTGATGGTTTTGTTTATTTGTTTCTTGTTGGTTTTTTTATTTGGTTGTAGGGTTTTTTGTTTGTTTTGGGATTTTTTTGGTTGTTGCTATGGGTGTTTTTTCTTTTTGTTTTGCTTCTGATCCATTTTCACCTGAATATTGGAACTGCGGAAAAATTACTAATTTTCATAATGCGTAGAGTTGTACACACCACTTTTACTGACAGTTGTTATAATTAGTCTAGACAATGCTGATCAAATCCTCTCTGATTTCTACAAATACCTTTACTGAAATACTTTTCTAGAATTAAGTTTAGGTTGAGATTTCCCCCCCGCCCCCATCTGCTTGAACTGAGCACTGAAGGAACTTGAAGGCACCAGCCCTCTGCCTTCCAGCAGTACTGTGTTCTTCTCTGGCTGCAGAAGCATTCTTTAGCAAAACACAACATATTCCTTGTGGTGGAAAGCTGAAACATATGAGTAAAGTTGCTGTTTTACTTTATTGTCTGCTCATGAACATTAATGCCACAAATTTTGGCAGCAGTATTTCATAAGCAAACGTAATGCTTTAAAAATTTGTTTTTAAAACTACTTCAAACCATAACTATTCTTTACTTCCTATTGTTGATCAACATGGTCACTGCCCAAAGTGGCACTTTGTTAACTCCATGTCTTTGAAGCATCGGCACTTAGTGGGAAAGATTTTTCTGAAGGCTTGGAAAAGTAGAAAAAATTGTCAGCATCCTAACTTTTCAAAAGTGTTCAAGTTGAACCTGGAAGTAATTTTTATAGTGGTAACCCAGTTGTTGACAGTCAAGTACCACACTTCTGGTTCTGAGGCTATCCCAGCTTTATGAGTCATGATTAAGGACCACATGACTCCAATTGCTGTTGCAAAGCAATCATGTGGATAGAAGGTATTCACTAGAAAGTCAGCATTTCTGTTCTGTATGCTGTTTCTGTACAGACCTCTGTGTCTAGACAATGTAGTAAAACATCTAGTTTACACTTCAGATTTAAAGTAAAGGAATCTGAACAACGATGGTGAAACTGTCCTTTTAGCCAAGCAACGACCTGCAAAAGTATCTCCTTCTCATCATTGGAGATACATTTGTAAACCATCTTACAAGAAAATTGAAATTAAAACACCACCTCATAAGGTGGTGTTCAGTTTAACTAAAGCATCATCCTTGTGTACCACAAAAGCAATACAACATTCAGCTTCCTATTTGCATCAGTTAAAGGTGTAAAACAGCAGTGAAATGAAGAAACTAGATCTTTGATTGCCTATGCCTTGTGGCTCATAGCAAGTGTGATAATGTTTTTCTGTGTGCATGACACTGCTTCTACTTACTGTATGCAACTAAGGAAAGCGTTAACCATACTAAACTTAATTCTAACAGGCTGGCTTGATTTCTGCTTTAAAATATCTGTGCACATATTTGTTATTACACTTCTCTTATTCAATCATTATCTAAGTCAACAGAGCGATCTTCATCAAGACAGCTTGTATTTATCACACTTCACGTACTTAAATTGTATGTCACCCTGTTAAGTAAAGTCCAAGGAAATTCTTGATTGATTCTGAAGTTAACCATATGGTTATCTCGCAAGTCAGCAGAAACTAAATTCATTACCAAAATCACTTTAATGTAATTATTATTAACAAGTATTGTTTTAATGCTCGTTTTCTGTAGTCTTTGGCTGGGTTAAAACGGTAATGGTAATTTAGTGGTCACCATTTGTAATATAACCAAAGCCCACTAGTGCGTGAACAAGGGTACAAATCTCAAAATAGTTCAGAGAGTTTGTTTTCTGACAGCTAGACTGAAATAAAACATGATTATGACATTATGTAATTCTGCATCTTTTATTGAAACTCTAAGAAGTGAAACCAAGCTGTTCCTTATGTGCTGCCCTTTTCTACCAGAAGAAGGATAAGGGAAAAAAATAAACCTAATATTTTTCACAACAACTAACCACTTTCAGTCACTTTTTTCTTTTATAGGAACAGAAAAAGCTCAAACCAATGTGGGGAAAAAAAAAAAAAAAAAGCAAGGACTATTACCGCAGTTGTGAAAGCAAACTCTGAGAAATGAGATGTTTCTTTCTTGGGTATCTGCATTTTGATATATTCCATATTTCCATGATCCTATACTGTTTTTCCCAAAGCTCTTCTGCCTCACTGAGCAAGGAATGTGCTCTGGGCATGAATGGGGATCATTTAGTGCAGGGTGCTGTTAGTCACTAGACCCCTCTCAGATTTCTGGCAGAATTTGCAAAATGTGTAATAAAGAAAGCAGATGCTATCAGAAGGACTTTTCCATTTATTAAACTTTGGCTGTGTAGAAATGGATTCTAGATCCTACCATAGACTTCCTACAGGGTACTGCACATCTCCTAAAATGTATTTCTCAAAGTTGATACCAAGCCCTGTTTCTGAGACCATGGAGCTGGCTCGAAACTTTGTTGTCCATTTAAAGAATGATGAAGATTCACAACTTCAAACATTTCCATGGTTGTAATATTAAGCTGTGTCATGAACATAAAAGGACCTATATGATTCTGATTTTCTGCGCAAATAGGGTTCAGCATCTTAAATTGTGTACTCAGATCATTGGATTCTTTTACTTTAGTCCCTATGCCTGTTTGACATAGAATTTTAGGCATAGCTTTGAAACAGTATAACTTCCTGGACTTCTGACTCTTGCTGAAGTTTTTGACTCTAAGCTAGGCACTCAGAATTCTCAAACGAATATTTTTATCTGTGAGGTAGCTAAAAGGGTAGCTGCTACTTTTCGCTAGCTTGCATATGGATAGACAGACTCAAGACTGACCTGTAGATCAAGACGGAGTGTGTGCGCTGCCAGCAAAAGTGCACAAGAGCATGATGTAGGTACTGAAATGTCAAGCTCTTATGAGGCCAGTTTCCTGTGCAATGCCATCAGAATCACAGCAGTGGTGACAAGAGCACGTTCATAAAACCGTAATGGACTTGAGAACTTTTAAGCACTGCACTTGCTGGAGTGAGTGCGAATAATCTACACTAGGATTCCTTGTAAACCATTGATTTTGCTTCTGAGTCATTGACCCAGCCCCCTCCATCTGCTCCGGCTCCTATAAAAATTACAGATAATTATCTCCTGCCCCAAAGGTGGGGTTTGAAACGAAATTGAAAGTAATGTGTGAAACTCATACAACACCAATGAGTATCATACAAAAGCTCAGAGGGTAACAACGAGGTAGTCCACAGTGCCTTGGACCACTCTTTGTGCCAGGGTGATTGAAAAAGCTGTTTGGTCATCCCAGCCTGCTCCTGTGGTCTGAATAAAGGATGATCTGGAAAAAAGAAGGAATCATGTAGCTGAAGATTGTAGCATATGAGAAATAAAAACCAACTAGTTGAAATTTACATGGACAAATTTAATTCTAGTATTTGTAAATCCTGATCACTTGATTTCGGAACTTCGAAGTTTTGTTGTTTTAGCTGTTTTCACTCCACTGAAAACTCTGCACATAGTTCTACATGTTCCAGCTCATTAAACCTACGTAAGAAAGAAGAAAGAAAGAAGAAATCCCCTACCCTTCCTAGGTTCAGAAAAGCTGCACAAGAGCAAATTAAAAAAAAAAAAAAAATTAAAAAAAATTATCTTTGAGAACTGGCGGTGGTGCTTTATCAGTCAAACACCTACAGGTTTTTAATCACTACTCAATGTAGTTCAAACCCATTACATGTCAGGTCCCACTTGAGCTGATACGCTTATTGAATTGTACAGCATCTGTTCGGCATCACTGAATAAAACTTGATGTAACACAGATTTGAGAGTTATTTGATGGTCAAAAATCTGATACATTATTTTTAAAAGGGACGTTAACACTTCAGGGCTTTGGAACCAACTTGTTAAATTGGCTAAAAATCAATAAAAAATCAGAGTTCTGTCAGGTTCTCTGCTTGCTATGCATGCCACCAGGCTATCAAGGCATGATGAATATATGTAATACTGCCCTTGCAAAGGAGAGTTCAAAATACATTGGACAGCACTGCTTATATTCAAAGCTCACCCTGCAGAGGCATTTCTGTATAGGATGCTGTTTCGGTTTGAGACAAATTTAGGCGGAAACGTCCTGGAATAAACGCCTCCTCTAAAGAAAAGGCAGGTTTCTGTACTCCCTCCCCCACCGATACAAAAGGAATTTTCTTGGATGAAAGTGAAAAAAGCCCTATTTATTTAACAAACAAAGTGCCTGCAGGGCACCGGAAAAAACAAAAAAGAAGCGTAACTGTTAAGATACTAAACCTCCTTGATGTGGAGGAAGCTGGTGGATTTAGAGTTCCCTCTTTATCTGGATCGGCCTCTCCCGAAGTCCGAGGTCGGGATGCAGTGTCCCTGCAGCCTCCCTGCCGGTCCATGGGGTCCGATGATCTGGTTCTTGGATCACAGCCAGGCCGAACAGTGCCAGAAGAAGCAGCAGAAGAATTTATCAGAGGATTTCAGTATGCCGGTATGCAGTCCTGGGAAAAAACTTCTTGCCTCAGCTCACAGGCTGGCTAAAAGCAGGGATCCACTCCCTCGGCTCTGCAGCGGTGAGAACGTGGGGGAGTGTGGGTGAGCTTGAACATAAACCGCGCTGAGGAATTTTCCTGGCTTGCCCCAGCCGCTTTCCTCGAACCCAGCTTAAAGCTGTGGGACCCATTTCTGGGCATAAAGCAGACGATAGGGGAATACAGGGTTATCATAAAATCACCCCAAGACAGATGTTCTGGCTACATTGGCTGTCATGAAAACAGGAGGTCACTTACTGACACTTCATTAAGGATTCTGACCCTAATAATATTTAATCTGCAAATAAATGTATTTAGTTTATCCAAGACCAGATTTATTTACCAAAGCACTATTTTGGTAGCTGTTATAAATTCTTTTCCTTAAGTATGTTCAGTCAGTTTCGCAAGAATGACTACTTTAGTATTGTCCACCTAATTTCTAAGTGATATCCACAGCAGGACAATCTGTTGTACAATGGCAGCTAAGGTGGTATTCTTCTTGCCTTTTGTAATTATTTGAGGATTTTTAGGTTGTGCTGAGAAAGACTACAAGGATATTCAGCGCAGAATGTTACAAGATGGAAAGGTACAGAATCAAAGACTTGCCTGCAGGCACCAATGCCCCTTGTTACAGCAGTCCTTTTTACTTGCACAATTAGGATACTTGTTTGAGCCTGATAAGATTCCAGTGTATATCACAGTATTTCTATTTTATATTTTTACCCTCTGATAGCACTATTCATATGGAATGCACAGGGCTAATTGGTTCATATCCTAATATGAATAAGTTTGTTGATGTCTCTTGTGATAAAGGGTTGTGCATTAACATTTTCCACTTATGTAGGGGAAATATATATATAGTTATAGTAATGAGAGAGGACATTGCTAGAATCTTATGGTATAGAAAGCATCTTATTTTCTTTAAGTGCCCTCTAAAGAAAGGAAAATCATTTTAAGGTGTAAAGGGATGAGAGTGATAACATTGAACATTGAACAGATTCACATTAAGCTTAGACTTTCTCACCTTCGCTAAGCACTACATCTGCATACAATAAACCAAGACTTTGTTCCACATATAGTAGTTTTCATTTATCTGAAAATACATGTTCTAGTAGCATGTTCAAAAAAAGAACATAACTGACACTAAGTTTCTGTTAAAAGAATTCTGTCAAGGTAAAGAAGAAAGGAAACTAAAGAAGCTGTACATCACTGGTATGTGGTGTAATTAGCTGTGGCAGGTCTTTAATTGTCATAGACAGGATGACAGAAGCTACTTATATCAGTTTTGTGGACTATTTATATACCAAAGTCATTATGACCCTTGAGCTCATTTAAAAAAAAAAACTAAATTCCATTAATGAATTCTCAATTTTTAGGCAGAAAGCATAGCCTGAAGCAATTTTGACCAAAGTCTGTGATGCATAAGTGAACTAAAGGTACCTGAAATAAAGCTGAGCAATCCCTTTAGGAGAGGAAACACCACAGTAATGTAGAATAAGCTATGAAGGTATCTGGTTTTTTGCTTCTTGTGTCCAGGAGCTGTGATGGAAAAAGGGGGACTTCTGCTGACAAAAAAAAAAAAAAAAAGTGGTTTAAAAAGTAACTGGAAATGGAAAAATGTTAAAGCAACTCACTATTGTTTCTGCCTGATAGTTGCCTAAAATTGTTATGTTTCCAGGTAATGAATTTATGCAGATGGGCTTGGAATATTTGGAAAGATTCAGCAAAAGCAATGTGTGAACATTAGAGGATGTCTAGTAAAGATTCCTGAAGTTGGCTTTAAAGATTTTTAATTCTGCTTAAGTAGCTCATATTTATGACATGTATCTTTCTATTAAGAGACAACCAAGATGCACCCAAGAGACAAGGATAACATGAAAAAGATGAGCATTTTTCTTTGGACTTCTGAGTCTGGAACGCAGAAAAGAAAGCAGTGTTGGCAGGGAGAATGGGACGATGCCAGAGGAAGGAAGGATCCAAACGCCGCTATCTTTTTTGGGCTACACACAGCTTCAATGGGAAACAAATCCTTGAAAAACAAATTCTACTATGGCAGAAAACTCAGAGGTGAGAACAAAAGGGAACTAAAAGAACTGTGAAAAAACTACGGAGGAAGCAGAAACCAAGAAGTTGTAACTCCTGCAGATTTCAGAGATAGGATCTTTTATGGAGATAAAATCTTCATTACCTAAGGTGAGAATCTGAAAGCAATGCCACACACAGGGTGAATGTTCCAGAGTCTTTTGATCTGTCTTTTAGACACTTTTACAAAGAAAACTTTGATAGGCTCTTGATGTCCTAGCCAAAGATGTTACCACAACCTCTGAAATAATGAAAACAATTTTATAATCTATAGTTTACAGAGATAAAAGCCATACAGTTTTTTACAGTAATATATTTACACGTATACTTACTTCTCAGATTATTCTTGTGCTTCTTAGGTGTGATCCAGCAAGATAACCAACAAAATAATTATAGGAATGCTGGTGCCTGCATAAATTCCTATTTACTTAGATGTCAGCAGGCAACCTCTAAATTCAAACTTACTCATCTCTGAACACATGATGTGTGTTGAGGGATCAGAATCAAATTAAAGCTCTAAATCACAGTATCAGAAAAGGCTATACAAGGAAAGGCTGTTTATCCACCAAAGTTAGGAAAGATGTATGTTAATAATCCAAAACTGAAAGAAACACAGAAAAAAAAAGATTTTGTTTTTTGGGGAAAAAAAATTACATAATGTTATATTATTTGCTGACGGAAACCTACTTATTCTATAATGCTGATGTTTATATAGTGTAGCAGTTGTATACTACAGTGGTTTTATAGTTCTACAGTTGTCATTTTTGCAGTCCTTAAATGAATAAAATAGTCTTTGCCACTACAGTACAGTAAAAGCTCCCACAATCATTACAGCCCTCAGAGAAATCTGACAGAAAAAGTGGTTATGCAATTTCTGTTTTACTTACGGTATAATTAAAGTAACTATTGTAGTTGTTGCAGTAGTACACCTTTTATAATTCCATAGCTGAAGTGAGATCTTGGATAAATAATAGCTATCTAGTGCATTGACTGGAGACATTATTTACTTCTACAAGCTATTGATTACCTTATAATTCATAAAAGAAGCAAAACCACAAACTAGCTTGCAAAGGACATTAATAAAGACTCTAAATAAATAATATGGCCAGGTACAGGTTCAGTGGGTACTTCTTCCATATAATATTATTAATGCATGTCTACAAATGCATATGCAAACCACTTAATTTTTAAAATACCATTTTTATGCCAATCCATGTCTGTTCTTCATTTTTAAATTGCCTAGGTAAATTCTCCCTCAATGCACGGCTTCGTATGTGTTTTTAACAACAAAAAGTAATTTTGTATGTACTTGCGTCAGAAAAATAATTTAAAAAATCTTCAGTTTGCTTTTCCTGCAATTACTTTATCTCTGCAGCTCACACAAACTTGATTGTTTTTCAACTAAGTGAACACGTCCTTAAGAAAGAAACCCCTATATGACTGCATTGAAATGATTCATATTTTTAGAGACAAACAAAGGCATGAAGGTTTTCACTTTCTGGCAAAAACTTACAGAGCACTTGCCATTGACAGTTCATGATTCCATGAGTTATCAAACTAGAATGAAGAAAAGGCTGCAGTATTTCCCTGGTCCTGGGGAACTGATACAAAAAACCCAATTGATACAGCACTGGTAGGCCATTATATTCCAAAAAGCTTAAAATTCCACCTGGTAAATGAAAAAAAGTGAGATGTTTCATAGAAAACCTTTTATACCATTCTACTGAATTTTCCTGAAAATTAAAATGCCAGCTGTTCTTTGGGTTGCAGAGAGGGGGGAAAAAGTCAATAAAAAAAGAATCATCAACATTTTTTCACTTTCCCTATAGAAATTATTTCTTATACTAAAATTTAATGCTTCTTATTATAATCTTTGATTGTAGCATCTAATGATAATAGAAATAGAATATTCCCCATATTGTTCCCCTTTAAAACAAATGTAGCTATTAAAACTTAATAGACAAAATGTTTATTTGCTTTCTAGAAATTCTAGATGATGAGCATAACTACTTTTACTTTGAACAGGTGCTATTGAACAATCAAAAAATGAATTTCTGCCCTGAATTACTGAATCAAAAACATAAGAACATATTAACTTTGAAATACCATTTTCCATCATTTCCATCAACACTGTGGTCATCATTTCCTTCTGTGGACCATACCCATAAACTTTCTTACTTGGAGTAAAGCAAATTGATTTTCTATTCACAATGTGTTCAAAAACTGAAGTCTTGAGAGAAATTGCATAGTCTTCTGCAATTCTTTTCTTTGAACTTAACCAAAAAAAGGTTGTAATCCAAGGATTTATTTTGCAGGTCCTTGACAATTCACTGAAAATTTTTCTTTTCTTTTTAAAGAATGTCAAGGAGTCTTATGTGTCTAAAAATGTGTTTTAGTTTGATCCAGTTACTATATAATCTTAATTATTTTAATTAATTTTATGATTTTTCCCTGCATTTACTAATTAGCAGAAGTATAATAAACAAGATTATATTAATGTATTAATAGCCCACCTTTCTTTTTCATGGCCATCAGCCTAGATAGGGTTGCAGCAGCACAATCAGTAAATTCAAAGCTAGGATTTCAGTTGTGCATTACAGAAGTTTCCAAATGGCATCTCTGACACTTGTATGGCACTAAGTACACCCAGCCACTTTGTTCCAGCTGGTGCAAACGCCAAGCTGTCTCTGTTGAAATTTTTCTTCCTCTTTTGTTATGGTTTTCTGAGAAAGATTTACCTTGTCAGGACAGAGGGACAACAAAAATACTGCAAAATACTGCACAAACATAGTTCTTACTGAAACTCATAGATCTACAAATATGAGCAATGTCAGAGATCTATTTAATAACTACTGAAGAAACAAAATTTTCAATTATCCCTTTCTTATTTAAATATCCACCTGGATGTAGTACCATTGCCATTCAGAAAATGTAAATTCATTTCATGCATCCCAACCCTCTTATTAAGCACTAAAACTATGCCACACATTTCTAGCTGAGCACATATTCGACACTTGGCACCCTCCAGATCTCCTTATATATAATCTATCCACATGTGCATTTTACATTTCCCTAAAATCTTAGCACTATTCCTGTTTTAAAAAATTTCTTGGTAACTCCTCTCAGATAAAAACTGCTTCTGTGATCAGGGAACAATCCAGATAAAACTTTCCCTAAAGTGTCAGTTAAGTTCCACAAGCTTGGCAATTTTTTCACATACTACCCTCTCCTGCATTCTGATCCACAATTTCATCTGTACCAGTAGAAGCTATAAAAGTTACTCTGTAAAGTTAACCTCTCATATACCCTCCAAACTTCATCATATTACAGGGATGCCAATATGCAAGATTACTCACTAACAAGTAGCATTCTCTGATTGTTCGAGAAGCGGAAGCATGAAATGCAATTTTGATAGTGACAGCTGTACCTACGAAGGAGAAAATTCAGCACTGCAAAAATGAATCTACATCATTCATTACCGTATTACATCTCTTGTAAAAGTCTTCTAAGGAAGGCTGATCATGAATCCTGCTTCCAAGAGTGGAAGAGCTGTGGGATGAGAACATTGGAACACTATCCTTCCTGTAAGATGGTCCCAGCCTTCTGCAAGTTACAGGTTTTTTGAATCATAGAAAATTTGTGTCTCCAAAGCAATCCATGGCAAGACATTCCACGTAATACAGAATGAATCTGCTATATTATACTAGCTAAAGGTACTATACTTTTGTAATTTGCTTTTGTATCTGGGAAGAAGTTCAGTTCTGCAGAACTGTATGCATGTATACAGGTATTTATAAACTGCAAACAGCACACTGGATTGGGCTGATGTAGGCAGCCATACAAACGCTTCAGTTTCGATTAAGATGCCTTAAATTAGCCTGGGGAAATCTATGCCGGAAGCCATTATGAAAGAAAACACTTTCTAGTTCATCTCCGACCTTCATTCTTCAACATACCATAAAGCCAAAAGCAGTAAAGGAATGGTATAACTATTTGGTCAGCTATTGCCTAGGTGCCTGTTGGATTTTTTTTAACCTCAACAGTTTCTGAAGAATTAGCAGGTGAGAATTGCCAGATATTTTCATAATTAAATCAGTAAAAAGAAAAAAAGAAAAGAAAAGAAAAAATTCCAGACTCTCTGAGCTCTTCTTGCCTTTCTCTTTGGGCAAGAGAAAGATCTAAGTAAGATCTTTGTTAATTCTTCTTAAAAACATGATGTTCTATTGAATGTTGCTCATGCTCCTTGACCGTAGGTTGAATACTGAAAACAGTTCATGCCCAGCAGAGATAATGTTCTATGCTGTAAAATAGAAACCTTTAACACTCCATTCTTCCAAATAAAAGCAAATAGAAGACCCTTTGAATAAAACTGAATTTACCAGTTGCTGGAGAAGCCAAGAGACATATACTAGAAAGTACCTGAGAACCCATCCTTGGGTTTTAGACAGTACTACCTTTCTTATTAAGTGGTGGAGAGAAATGTTGGCAGAGAATATTCTACTAGCAGATGGCACTTAAGTTGGAATTAAATACTGCAACAGTATCCCATTTGGACACTATTCAAGAATGAATGCTTCCATGCAAGAAATTAGTAAACCAGGACTTCTCAGGCTGGAAAAGAGATGGCTGAGTGGGAATGTGATAGAAGTCCATAGGCATGAATATAAATTAATTGTCCAATGTCCTTTATACTAAAAAAAGTTAGCTTGTAGGTTAGGGTTACTAAATGCAAAACAGGCACATCTGCATCTGGAAAGATGTAAATTGTCATGGCCCCATATTAGAAAAAAGATAGATTTTTCAGAAAACGAGACACTTAGAGGAACATAAACAAAATCTCCTCAAGTGACTATACTGCAAACATCCTTAGAAATGCCATATTGAGAAAACTGTTCTAAGAAATTCAAGAAACCTAATTTATGATTGAGTTACTAACACCAAGCAGTATTTTTGTGTCATAGCTCCTTTATTTTAGATTTGTTTAATTCTATTGTCAATTCTGATTGTTCAGATTAAATTAGGCTCAAATCAGAAGTGATATGCATCTGATCTATGTATGATCTGGTACCATCACTCACCATTTTCAAAGCAAATGATCACACTATACATATGGACCCTATTTAACATTTAAATGAAGACTTTTCACAATAATTTATCACATCGGTTCTTCAGCAATGTTAAATATTTTTTCCATTCTCACATTATATGTTCTTTGAATTTAGTTTGTATATTTTTGCATTGTCAATAGCTTTATCTGAATTATTCTGTACTACTACCCTGCATAATCATGAATTGACTACGTTCTACAGCAACTTGTATCTAAACATTAGAAGCGTGCAACTAATAATGGTATTCTTCTGTGGTATTTCAAAAGAAAGGCAGGCACTTCCAGTCACCTTTGAAAGCCACATTCTGAAGAAATTGTACTGCTGTAAATTCTTGTTTGCAACATATTTCAGACGTGATGTGAGTAGGTTTGAGTCCTGATTTTTTTTTGACTTTGCATTAATATATTTTCTGTAAGTCACAAGTTAAACCTATTTGAAAAACTGGTAAACAAAACACTTCCATAACCAGTTTTTCTGTGATGTAGGTGATCTGAAACATTCACACTAAAACTACAGTTTACTTCACTGTTGTTTTTGCTCTCTGAACATGCAGATCAGTAAGATCAAGATTTTGAACAAGTACAGGAATGCAACCCTAATTCATCAGTAGCAATCAAACTCTGCCTTTTGCTAAGGAGCACCAGAAAAAGTTCTAAAAACTCTATCAGTTTAACTTTTGTGACAGAAAAGAATCTGTCCAGGCGATGAACAAAATTGCATCTTCAGGCCAGGAGACAAATATGTAAGAATCTCTTTTTCTGGAATTCCATTGGTGTGTTTCTAAAACCTCTCCGTTTTCACTGAAGTTTACAAAGCGCAGATGGAAATGAAGATAAATTTATCCCAGAAAGTTCAGAACATAGAGAAGACTCATGAAATAATTTCTGAGATATGGAAAAGATATTAATTAAATAAATACTAAATAATGATTAAATAAAAGTATAAAACTCATAACTTAATGAAATATTTATTCAATATAGTCATAAGCAGACTTAAATGGTACACATTTCCTACCACACGTGCAAATATTTAATTTAGCGTACTTTGTTGTGACCTATGGCAGTGCTGAAGTAGCTTAGCATTATGAAAACTGATTTATTTCAGGATGAGACAAATCATATAGAATCTAACCTTATACAGGTAAAAGTACTTGCCCTTGAGGTAGGGCATATTATTTAGCCTGACCACGTGGCTTTCTGGAAACAGCAAATGCTTTAGAAGTGTCAGCTCATGGCTAAATCAATGTTTATGCATTGATACCTTTGAATAGCAAACACTTGCTGCCTGCAAGCTAAACAATGTTTTTATCTGTTTGCCTATTTCTGGTCCTTCAACCACAGCACAGGGTGTTGCAAATCGCATTTAGTAACAATTATCTGCTGGAATTTTGTGAAGAGGAAAGTAGCATGATTAATGAAAAGTGACACGCAGAGATTACTTTGCTATGCCAGTCGCCTTGGTGAATGGGCAACTCTGCTGAACTGAAGCCTGACCTTTGTTACTTTTAACGAGGTCATCGTGAATGCTAAATGCTTGAAAGATTAGCCACTACAAATGTTCCAGTATTACTTAATGATGCTGCCATTAATGAACTGCAGGTAGCTAGTTAAATATAATGATACAGTTTTCACCTTTGAAACACAGGTTGAACAAACCCCTCCCCACAAAAAAATCCTGTTTTCTGTCAAGGTGTTTAAAAACAACCTTAGAACTCTCATTAGAGCATGTTTTCTTCCCACATAGGTAATTAAGGGTCTAAATTTGAATTAGCCAAAGAGTCCAGCTTTCAAGGAACTTTGTACCCAACCAACCACTGGATAATTGCTCAGTAACTGCAATGTTTACATCTCATTTTCATCCCTAAACAGCAGAGGGGCTCAAAATCCTGTACTTTGCTGGAACCATTTGCAGTACTGTTACAAGCTCTAAAGTTTTCAATGTAACTAACCGAACGAGCATCAGACCACTTGTAGTAAAGTCGTGTAAATGTGAGGTAAGCCTCAAGGTAAATAGCTGTAAAATAAAAACACTAGTGGGATTAAACTTTTTTTCTGTTATAGTACTGACTCATATTAGCTACCCATTAGTGTAGGTAAATGTGACTAAGAGAAGTTGAGAATGGAAGCTTGAAATCAGATCTTGAAGTAACATTTGACTGAAAACACATCAACACTGACAAGAGGAAAAATAAAACTAAAAAAAAAGTTTCAAGATTATGAATAATTGCTTTCACACTCATAAATGCATCTTTGTTCTCTGTGGGAAATACATTTGATCATTTAATCAGGCAGAGACACCATCACCTTTCTTATAGTGACAAAGTAAATCTCCTGCCATGAATTTTAATTAAATATGAAATTGTGAAGACATAACACCAGAAATGGAAGAATGCAAAGTGTGTGAATAGCCATTTCCAACAGAAAACTGTTTGCTGTAAAGCTGCATAAAAAAGTATGGTTTGTTCAACCAGAATCCATATAAATATATGCAGTAGGCTGCAGGTTCAGTGAAGTTCATCACAGGGTGCATAAAAAAGCAGGACAAAGTCGAGCCCGAACAGTAGGTCTACTAAAACTCCCTGCAATATACCACATACTTTATTTGTACTAGTCTATGATTCCACTCTACTTTGCAAACAGAAACGGCCCTGCCATTATCTGTAATGCCTCCATAAATTACCAGGATGGGAGTAAGGGTGGCACAGATTTCAAGCCAATAATATTTACAGTAGCATTAATTAATGAGCATACGTGAGTCACAGACCTGAGGCTGTATCACTGGTCCCATCCCAGACAGAGCTAAGGAATTTATTTCCATTAACCTGTAGGAAGGATGTGGCTAGGCAGGGGTTGGTCTTTTTTCTAGGAAGCTAGTATTAGGACAAGAGGAAATGGGCTCAAGTTGTGCCAGGGGTGGTTCAGGTTGGATATTAGGAAAAATTTGTTAACTGAAAGAGTGGTTAAGCATTGAAACAGGATGCTGAGGGAAGTAGTGGAGCCACCATTCCTGGAAATGTTCAAAAAACCAGTAGATGTGGCACTCCACTATGGTTTAGCGGGCATAGTGGTATAAGGCCAAAGGTTGGACTTGGTGATCTTGGAAGTCTTTAACAACTTTAATGATTCTATGATTTTATTATTCAAGGATAAGAGATGGAGCATTTCAGAAAAAAAATTTTGTGCTATAAGGTTTGGCTTCTCTCTGCTTTCAGTAGCAGAGAAAAGAACTGAAAGTAGATATTATCATTTAAAAGTAGGAAATACCCTTGTTATTATCTTGCATACCAGAAAACAATGTAAGACTTTGAACATGCTACATCCAGAGTTTGCTCTGCATCCGTGCAATATTTGGTGTTTCATGACAGATGTATCAAGACAATATTACACCAAGCTTAAAAAAAAACCAAGCTAGACAGAAAATGCAGAATTAGAAACATCGTATACAGCAAGAGAGTAATATTTTTTTCCATAAGGCCTCAAAACTATATTAAATAACAAGATTTTACTTCTACTTTTGTATGGAAATCTTTATATCTTTTCATAAGCACAAAATTTACCGTAAAATCTTTTTTAAATAACCTACGAAGTCAAAAGCTTACATGGAACTTTTATTCAACAAAAGGATTAAAATATAAAATAGAAGGCTTCTTACAAACGGTTGTAAAATGTCTACAGAAATTCATCAGCAAAACTTGCCATCAAGATTCTGAGGTTTTTACTATCTTTCTAGATTAGAAGTAGATCTGCTCCATAAAATTTCATCTAGAGTTATTTGGCTTGCAGAAAAAAACGGAGGCTGCAAATTTGGAATGATTTGCCCAAACCTTGATGTTGGTGTAGAGTTTAGAGAAGTAAGGAAGCATGAAGCTCTTGCACTTCCCACTTTAGAGCAGACAGGAAGACAGGTTTTAGAAGAATAGGCAGAGCCTGATTTTAAGTTTTCCTGCACCAGCACAGGAGAACCACTACACAGGGTTCTCATAATTTGTCTTTCTAGAGGCCTGCAGGAATTCATTCATATTTCAGGGAAAGTTTTGGTCTTTGAATTACAATCCAAATGAAGAAAAACTGTTCTTGGAGCTCTTATCTCTTGAAGTCCTTTATGTTCAGAACGTGCCTAAAATTAAAATTACCAAGCTGTAGAGTTCAAGGTCTCTGGCTCTTGAACTTTAGTTTCTGAATGTACACCTAGGTTATTGCTTTCCTTTCTAATAACTCAAGTCTGTATTTAATCTGAAATAAAAACACAATGCATCCATGGTTTACTTGCATGCCTTAGCATCTGTACCACAGAGGCAAAATTACTGAATCTCTATTCTTTTCATTTAACACCAACTAAAGCCCCCCCAAAACCAACAATAATAAAAATATGGATGACCAGACATCAAGGGACTACATTATTTTAGGTTGCTGTTACATTTAGCTAATAACCACTAAAAATTTTAAGTAAAAAAACAATAAATGGGATATTTCATCCTAAATATGCCTCTTCTAATATACATTAGTATTTTAAAGCATATTATAACAGTAACAGCTTAGGAAGTTGAACATTACTGACTGATGCTGGAAGTCTATTTGGATACCTTTCTCCTTACTGAAATGTTGGAGCGGAAAAGATGATCTATAATGAAAACTAACTGCGTGTAACAAACACTTATTCAACAATTACTCTTTTTGGGCGGTTGCCTGAATACTTTTGTTCGAGAAAATTTTACATTGTTGATTATAACTGTGATATGTTACTTCTTAATACATTCTACAATTTTTGCATAACAGTTCCAAAGGAACTTGTAAATGACAGTAAATCATAAAATTCATTTTGCTTCGCATCAGTTCATTCATCCACGTTCCAACTAATCGCCTCATTTCAAAATTCAATAAGCCTAAATACCTGGATTTATGATGCTTTGTCAAAATTAACAAGGGAATATCAACAATGTAGAATTAGAAGTCTATTTCAACTTAAAGACAAGCACCTAGTTGAAAACAATTAAAAAGACTCTGCAGCAATAATTATATCCACAGTGTATGCAAATAAAATAAATTAAAACTGATTTTATTTCTGCTTTGGGAGATTGCAGGAAACACTAAAAAGCTTTAATTTAGTCACTTAAAACAATGAAGTCGTTTTGAAGTAAAACTTTCAAGAGAATGAATTGAGCATGGAGTACTGAATATGTTAAATTGCACATAAAATGTGCATGTAGATGTATTTTTAAAAGTAGACCATTTCTATTTATTATTCCAGAATGATAATAGATCAGAAGACTTTTATTCTGATAGACGACATTTTGCTTACAACTTATCTCCTGTAAAAATATAACTAGAGAACCCAATCATCCCTTTATATCAAAATGGAAAAAAAACCCCCTGCAATTAACATTTAAAAAATATATTAACAGTAGCATTTAGAAAACACATTCTCTTTATTAAAGACTCAATAGTCTAGAATCCATTGTTTATACATGATTTACCTGCCATGTAAGTTTTAGCCTTTTTTTTTTTACAACACTGTAGGCACTCTACAACTTACTAGAAGTTCTGCAAGTTCTGGAGACTTGCATTTATGTTCAGTATTAAAAAGCGGCTTTAGTTTTATTTGTGGAAATAATTGTGACAAACCCAAGTATTTTCTTCAATAATTTGGCATCCGTTTTTCAGATTCTGTATTGCAATGATTACATTTAGGATGCCTATTCAGTAGGCAAAACTGCAGATGAAAGAAATGTGCTTGTAGAAGTGCATAGCTTTTAGGGAATAAGCAGAATTAAAAAGAATGAGCAAGTGATATAATTTATCTTTAAAGGATTTCAAAACCGCAAACTTTGTTACAGTTAAACAAAAGGTCTTGCAGTCCTCTGTTGCTTCTTTGATTAAGTTCAGATACAAAACAACTAATGGTAAAAAGACACTATGCCATGCTGCACATTTTATCTCCTATTTCTATAACTCTCAATCCACAAAAGGCTGGGTTTTATACAACACATGAATCAGAAGATCTAGTAACATTTTGATGATTCTTGGCAAAATATTTACTTTAGAGGTATTTTGTCTTTCTTTTTCTGATTAATTTCTCTGAATCTGAATGAGCAATATTCTTTAAATGAGTATGTATATAGATAAATATACATGTTACCAAAATACAACTAGCAGTTTAAAACCTTGCATACAGTTAAAATCATCTTTTTGATTCCCTCACCAAATGTGGATTTTTCTAACCAGCTATAAACAATGCCATTTTCCCCTAATGTCTTCTCCCATCTCCATTTACGAAACTGCATCCTAACCTGTGTTTTTTACTTCTGAATATGAAGAATGAAGACATCAAAGTACTCTAATGAGATCTATCAAACACTTCAATACTGCTTTGGAGAATATCTGTGAAAAAGTCTCAGTGCACAAGGTACTAGTGTTAATCATCACATTTTAGATTCTGATAAGAGATGACATTTATATCAGGGTTTCTATCAGGTTCTAGCCTTGCTGTCCCAATACAGACATTTGGGAAAACACCAGATATTGTACTTACGATGCATATTCAAATAATATAAGTTTTCCCTGTGCACATATTCAAATCCTCTTTCATTTATAATACTGATCACGAAGAAAAGGTCACTCAAAGTAATATAAAATGAGTTTCTAGTGCAAGAAAAGATATGAAAACATTCAGGTTGTTATCTATACATAAGCACACATATGCAAAAAATGGAGACATCTTTTGGTACTTTTAAAATCAAACCGTATGTGCTATGTTTTGAAGGAAAAAACACCTATGTTTTGATCTTCATAATCATTCCTCAAAATTAAAAAATGTGATCTATACTCCTTTGATGCAGTGGGGTGAAAATTGGTATTTAAGCAATGGATATAGTTAAATGACTCTTAAATAATTCTGTATTATATTGAAAAGACAATATTATTCTTGTTACAATTTAATTAAAATCAGAGACATAAGCAGTTTCTAAAAGCATACTTATGGACATTTTCAGAACCACTGTACTCTGCCCATGTCTTCAGGAATGTGTAAAATACTATCATAAAGATTTAATGTTAAAAAAACATCTGAAGTCCTAAATTTCAAGTAGGTATGCCAGAAGTTCTGTCTTCTTCAGTAACAGAACTATGCAGTTTGTCTTTCAACCAAAGGACTGAGGCTGTGCTAATCCTCTAATCGAGGTGTGCTTCTTTCTGGTTGTGAAGCAATGCCATAAAAAACATAACTTCACTTGTAAATATCCTCTGGAGCAAAACTGTGTTTCTCCTTGAAAAAAAAAAGGAAACTGTTATATAATCATCAAGAGATTGTAAAGATGGAAATACTTTTATTCTACATGAACCTCTCAGTGCATTCTCAATTTCTGAGCATAAGGTCAAGTTGTTTTATACTAGAAAATGCATGTAATTAAGAAAAGGCTAGCAACATAAACAACATGTGCACAGGAATGGCAGCATTTTCTTACTTTATTGTTTGAAGGCACTTGCTTTATCACACAGCTGGACTTGCTCTAGTACGGGGCACATCGCTGAGCCATTGATGGCGAGAAGCCAAGAAGGATTCAGGGCTGTGAAAAGGAGAAGTGGCTTGGAAACAGAAATGATAATCCTTGTGTTTTTCAAAAACTGTCCAGCAACTTCGTTCTCCTGTGATCTCCCGCTCAGTGGCTGATGACATGCTTTTAAATCCCGAGTGCTGCAGTTTCTCCTGACTGCACACATGCACACATTGTCACAGGTCCCTCCTTCAGAAAAAGAAGTGTTATCCCATTGTCCATTTTACAACAGGAAATGTTGAAGTCAAGATGCTCAGTGGACCAGGGTGACATTTATGGGTCAAGATGCACATTCAAATGCAAGCTGATTTTCACAGCAGGGATGTGAGACACAATGACACCTATAAGCAAACCCCTAAGCACTGGTTCTGAACAAGCATTTTTTTCTTTTTTTTTTTTAAGTTTGCTACTAAACATACTGATACAGCATATCAGTTGGTTTCTGAGAAGAAAATAACTTCACTTTTGGAGATTTTGGTAACACGAGAGGAGAAAAGAAGGTTTTGGATTTCTATCGTCCGCTTGAAAAAAAGTCCTGAAATGCTACTTGTATTATTTGCACTATTAGGACAAACTGCATGGAAGAGTCGGACACTCTGTGATCCAGCTTGTGCATTCTCTGCCTCTTGGTTGTTAAGTCTGTGTCTTGCTGCTTGGTCCTTTCCACAGGATGAATTTATCGATCACTTCAGGTTTGTATAACAGACTACCGGTAACAATCTCGTTAAAAGCCTTGATCCTTACCTAACACAGTTTTTTTGAAATCAAGGGAGCAGAAAACAGGGACAACTAGCTGCCTTGAGGAATTTTTGTTTTTTTCAATTCAAAAGATTTCTATGGGAATTTTAGAATAAGAAAATAAGGGACCAAAAGATTAAAATCTTGGTAGTGAAGGAGAAAAGATCTCTACTTTCACTTTTGATATTTTGTTTTGATGGGGTGTCTTCTCTATTAGGGAAGTGGTGAATTGAAGAAAAAATAATTTATAATCACATAAAATAAGTTATTTGCAGGTGGACCAGGTTATTGTAATGGAAAACCAATTTAGGAAATTCTTCTATCTTTATCCTATCATGAACATAACTTGTGTTCAACTCATCTCACTTTAAGACTAGCCTTTCTCAAACCAATTTTGGGATCAAAGGGTTTTGCGAGCCTAACTGAGGAACCTACACGTCACTTTTCAGAAGTCCTACAAGAAATGACTAACTTAATTTTCTCACTCAATTTCTATAGACCTCGACACTTTCAACAAGTGTTAGATGTTTAAAGATTTTCTAAAAATTATAATTTTTAACCTATAGGTTACATAATAAATAAAAATAAACCTTATGAATTTTACTTTTATATTAAATTACTAGCTTCCTTTTTACTTACTGTATGTTATTTTTTAAATCTCATATATTTGGTTTATTTTTTGCTTATCCAGAAGCAGAATTATGAATATCTTATTTTCTAATACTCTATGGCTTTTGATAATGTTTTCAATATCTTTTCTTTTTTGATTTTCTAAAGTCACATTTTTTCTTTGAAATTATCAAAATCTATGCAAGTAATCATTCCGTGAGCATTTCACATTTTCTCATCAGTACTGAAATCATATCTGGCTTTAAGTCCACTAATCAAGGAGCATTCAGGGAAATAAACCACATTTTTATGAGTAACTGAAGGGTGAGCATAGAAGCATACTTCTAAAAGACATGAATGTAATCCTTATTGTGTTCAGGAAAACCCATGCAGTAAAGAAAAAATGACAAACCTAATTCAATTTAAAAACTCAAAACTCAGAGAAAATATGATTTATAACTGTGTTGCAAGGATATTACTCAATACTAGTTCCACTAGCTCTATTAAAGTATTTTTCCTCACAAAAGAGAGATGTTAATTAATAAAAAACTCAAAAGAGGATTTAATTTTGAGAGTGTGATATAATTATTTTCCCTTCAGAAAGCCTACAGAATGTGTCAACTCTCTTTTAAAAATTATTGCACCAGGAAATAAAGGATAATTATGTTGGCAGCATGCTTCTTTTTTCTTTCAGGTCAGGCAAGATGTCATGTGGGAGGAATTGCCAAACAAATTCCATGATGAATTAGATGACGTAGTATGTAGGAACTCTAAAGAATCTCTTGCATTGTAAGAAGTCCATCTCTGCTTCAATTATATGGAAGTGGGAAAGACGGAGAAAAAAATTCTTTGTATACACACTTACTTCAGTAAAAATGCATCCAGTGTGGCACTGGCAAGTTCACGGGCTTCATGGGAACACTTTTAGCAGAACAATGCTGGTCATTTGGAGCTGGCCTGCCAACATTTCTGCATAAGCTTATTGGTATTTGAGTCATTTCACCACTTGGCATCAAGTAAGTTCAAAAGACTGTTTCTAACAGTAGACTTTATTGTACTGAGACTGCACAGAACAGTAAAACTAGTTTGTCCTCACACAGCAAAGGGCAGAGTGACTCAGAATATGCAAAGTGATTCTACTTGGTTGATTTTCATTTGTCTCCAAAACAAAAAAACTCTTAATCACTAAAATGTCATGACAAGTCAGACAAATGGTAGCAATTCCCTTGAAACTACATTTTAGGTTAAAACTCATCTGAGAAAGGCCCACTAACAGATGGGGAAATGTTTACAGGATTTGGATTGTGCTTTAACTACTAAAAAAGGGGGAAAAAAGAAAAACTAAACTTTCTGTAGAGAAAAACTGAATTTATGAAAAAATAGTGGGTTTAAATTAATGTAGGTGGTATGCTCACAAAATGCTGAAAATCACATCCTCATAGATACATATTATCTCTCTTCTGGTACACTGATATTGGACGGTCAACTTCCGTAATTTTGTGAACACCACCATCTGTTTCATTCACTTTTTTGTTTGCTTGTTTGTTTTTCTTTTTAAGATTGGATGTGTTTAATTATAAAGTATTAAACCCTTTCATAGGGTTTCAATGTGAGCAGTTTTGTTTGGTACACTTTTTGACAAAGTAAATTATTTTCCAAACATGTTGTTATGTTTTTTTGCTGTATTGATTGTATCTGGTCTGGCAGGATGCTCTTCATTGGAATCATGTCTATGAGGGATAAGAATTTGAACAGGTTTCGTTTTTAATAAATACATTTATATGGGGTTTTTTTTCAGTGGTCTGAAAGCTCTCAGGAGCATGAAAGATCTTGGTAGCATCTTGTAGAGAGTGAAAGACTGGAGAGACTCAGGGAGGACAAAGCCTGCAAAGTAATGCCATTACAGGATAGACTTCATTGGATTAGCTCATCTACCTGGTTTTGTTTTCTTCAAGACAAAATTCTTCAAACATGACCTGGAACAAATATTTAGTTTCACAAGAGGATGCAGGTACACAGCTGTTATTGCCTAGCTTCCAAGACAGGCTCAAAAAGCTGAGTACTAAGGATGTACTAGAAAATTCAGCAGCCACTCTCTAGTGCAAAGTAACAAGGAGGTAAGGAGAAATCTGAGAGCCACCTGGGTATGTTGGAAATCAAGAGAGGCTTCAATACCTGATCTGGGGCTGGAGGGGCATGCTCGTCATACATACCAGGATTCAAATTTTCAGCAGGAGATCTGCCAGAGAATGCAGCAAGATGGAGAGTGTGGGGAGGCAGCAAGAGCAGGGCTGCATTCCCAAGGCAGGTGGCCAGGCCATCTCCTCACCCAACAGCACAGTCACAGCTGGAGACAGGTGGCCAGGACACTCAGGTGCTGGCTGCAGGGCCAGAGAGCATCAGCCAGGGCAGAGCATTAAGCCATGTCCATAACTGGTGTGAGAAATGAAAGTGCTTGGTGACAGGATGAGGGGCAGGCAGGTCTATGGCTCCACTGGGGCAGGAACAAGGGCCCCGGCTAGAGCAGAATGGCATCCTGTGCCTGTGAATGGGTGGTGTTGGCAAGGCAGGAACAGTGAAGCACATTACTGCCCACAGGGGTCTGACAGAAAGTTTGTTTTAAAAGCACAAAAAGAGGATAGAGTGCCATTTGATACAACTTATTCATTACAGCAGTGACCCAAGGGACAGGGTATCTTAATTCAGCACTTTCCTCTCCTAAGATTAGCTGAACAAGAACAAAAGCAATACTTTCTTCTCCTAGTAAAGTAAGGGCTACAGGCGTGCTCCTAAGGCATCAGCTTCAAAAAGGAGGAATTAGCAGTTTTCCAGCCCTATATGTACCCCCTGCAAAGTTTTTTGGTGGTTTTTTTTTTTTTTGGTGGTTTGATTTTTCTTTGTTTGTTTTTTGTTTATTTGTTTGGGTTTTTCGTGTGGGGTTCTTTTGTTTGTTTGGTTGGTTTTTTAAGAGTCAGAGAGTTCTGAAACCAGACTGAGGTGCCTAACAATTTTTGGTGTTACCAGATATGTGCAGAACATGAAGGTAGAAACTTGCTAAGTTTAGGATCAGCGATAGAGCTGAGACAGAAGCAGACACTGAATCAAGCCCCAAACCCACAAGGAGAGAAGAATGGAAGTAAGATAAAATGATACTAGCATTAGCATAAGAAGGATTTCAGAAGCAAGAAGTATAGGAAAAACCTGGGGTGACCAGCAGGTTCCTATTCCACCTATATCCCGTGATGGGTGCCCCCTTCAAATCTCATTAGAGCAGTAACGCTCTGGAAGAAAGCAAATGGACATGTAGATGGCAAACTTCATGCTATCTCATGCTGTTTTTTACAGAGCTGTGTGAACTGAAAATGCCTGGAAATATAATAAACATATAACCTTCTGATCTGGATAGCAAGCATAGCACCTGGGGAATGAAATGGTTTGCATAACAGTGCACCAAGCAAAGGCAGTGGTTTACTTCAGAAAGAATAAAGTGTGCATCCTCATTAACTACAGTGAAAATACGAATAGTTACAGAAGTTACCATAATGTTTTGTTTATATCCTATTCTGATTATCCTTTTAGTTTCTGACTTATACACTATCAATATGAAAAAAAATTAATTTTCATGTCTTATTTTCCTACCAGTTTTGCACAAACCTTTCCTTGTTACACTAGAAATTTGTATTAACAGTCAGGGCCCTGTACAAACTATTAACTTTTCTTGCTGCACACTTTGGACTAAAGTGCGCCTATTTCCCAGCACAGTATCTTGGCATCTTCCCTGTCAGATAAGGAAAGACAAGACAACAGCTCTGGGATATATTTCTTTCTGAAAGATCTATCTTCCAAGAACTGCTAGAAAAGGACACAGGAGAGCTCACAAAGTTTCATCTACACACAAAAAGTATTTGAACTCTCACAGAACTGTGGCTCCTTAATCTAAGGCTTATAGGGAATTTACAAAGGGCACATTCCCTTCAGGACATGCCTGTAATTCCCATTATCATCAATGGGGGTTATAAGCAAGTCGTAACAAAGAATAAACCCTTGTGTGTTAGCACTGCCCCTGTTTAACAGTGTCCAAATCAATACCAATGATTTGACAGTTATGCTTTAAATATATTCTGACTCATCTGAAATTCACTTTGCACTTAACTAATGAAAGAGTACATTTTAATCCTCCTAACGAAAGCATATAGAACAGCCACTGGAGCCTGAGCCAAAACTGACAAAGTCAATGGGAAACTCCCTCAAGAAAACTTTGGATTGCTCCCTTAATAAATAACACACAGTTCATGCTCACTAAAAAGATTGCAATGCTATTCTGTTGCTTAACCTGGCAAAACAGAGATGCTGCTTCAAAAAAAAAGCTTCTATATACCTTGATCCAGACTTGAGTCAACACGGATAAAAATATGCAGCACTAAGGAGTTTAAAAATGTAGTGTAACTGTGAGTGAGAGAAAATATACTGAAGGAGCTTAAAAATGTTACAGTTTCTATCTGATGCCCTGGGTACAACATGCTTCAGCAACCTCTAGTATGTTTCTAAAACCAGAAAACATTATAGTAAACATCAGTCTGAAATAGAAAAAAAACCAGACCTTGGAGTAAACAATCATCTATAAAGACACTTGTATAGGGAATGTGGAATTTTATTACTGATATAAGTAATTTTCCAAACTGTCCTGGAAAAGATGAGGCACGGAGGAATGTGTTCACACATGAAATTAGAAAGTTATAACAGATTTATAATATAACGGCTCTTCTGCTGCCTCAGAAGGAAATCACTGTCCTTCTGGATGTCAATAAATACAGCTATTACAGGCTGCACAGTAGCTAAGATATTCTTAATAGGATTCTTCCCGAAGGAAACATGCACACAGATTTCCCAAACAATTTCCTACCTGAGTTTAGTCACAGATGCAAAGATGATCTTACAATTTCAGTGTAATTTGGGTCAGGTTTCCATTCAACTTGCATAAAAATGTACACAAAATCTACAGATGTATTTCTAACTAGAGACCTGAACATCATCTGAAATACAAGCAAGATCTCTGAAGCTTCAGCAGTAATCAGACTTCTGTTCAAGCACTTATATTTTCTGTTGTTACTTAATGTTTCACGCAAATTAAAAAAAAAATAAATATAACATTAAAGTTCACAGGCTGGAAAATGGGGAGTTAATATTGTTCTTTAAAAAAACCAGTTATCAATCTGTGCCTTCAAAATGCAGCTTTTGATTCAACCCTGTTTAAGTAACTGCTTCATTTCTTTCATATTATTTTATTCTGAACATTTTTTTTTTATACACAACATTATCTACACGTGTTAGGAGATCACTGTCTATAAATTATGTACAACATAAATAGTTGTCTATAATAGCTCTACTTAAATAAATATGCATTATTTATAGTGTCACAGGTGAAGTACTAAAAGAAATTACACAGTCTGCCATGAGTCATATTGTAAAGATAACTTGTCCATGCTAAAAAGGTGTAGTATTGGTTCTTTTTTTTTTTCCTGGGCTATATGGATATTTTTATTAAAATTGTAATAAAATATACAAAACATTAATAAAATAAATGTAATAAAATAAACACAACATTAGTACTTTTTATTCACTCTAGGGCAGCTGTGGTTGTTCTTTCATTTAAGCTCTTTGCTTTTCTTATGTTATATACAATGGATCTCATTTGTGTTACCTTTTAAACTGCTGGAACTTCATGAACGTCATAGAAAAAAACCCTGATCTACATCAGATGACACATAGGCAAATGAGGTGCAGCTTTTCTGTACTGGACTCTCTGTTGTTTCTATTTCTAAATCTGTGCTGAAAGCTGAAGAAACACATGCAGTATTTAATGCTCTAAAATGAATTCCAGTCAATATATTAGCCCTGTATTTCTGCTGAAAACCATACTAGCGCTTTAACAAAGCAAGGCAGTTTCTCTAACATTCCTGGTATTTCATAGAAAGAAAATGTATCCTGCTTAATTTATCTCTAATTACACAAATTCTTTATACTTTCAACACTTGTCATTGCCTGTGATAAGAAAACCAGGATCAATCAATTCAAAATGGGACGAGAGTACATGCTTCTTAAATTACATTATAGATCTCTTTCCTTTTCAGAGGGATTAATGTATCAGTATCACTTTGTAGTTTGGGGCACTAATAAGCTTGAACTATCAGGAAAGCAAACATGGCAACAAATTGGTTGCTTTCTTCAGCTGCTGCCACCATGCAGAAACTGAAAGATAAAACTTAGGAACATGATCCCCCAAGTATTTATGCATGCTTACTAAAGATGCTTGCTCATTAGCTAGAAAAGTACAATGATTCATTCATGAAGAGTATAAATCTATAAATTCAGTCAATTTACTGGGAATCAGAACACAGATATCAGCTATTGTAAGAAAGCTTTCAGCTTTCTACATATTTTATAGCTAAAATACCACATAATTTTTAAAATTATTATTAGTATTAACATGCTACATCTCTTGTTTCTAATACTCTTAAAGTGCTCAAGGTTTGTTACAGCGATCTGCAGACACCTCTCCAAGGTTTTGGCCCATCTCTGCAAGTGAGCAAAACGATGGAAATCATGCCATGCAGAACTTGATGTGCACATCTGGAGCTTTCCAGATCTGCCACCTTCAGTGTTCACCCAATCACTTACCCACTATCTAAATTTAAAAATATGCTATTGGTTCAAGGTGCCTTATTCCGGATGCCAAGTGCACAGTAAGATATTTGGTAGTTTTCCAGCTCAATTTTCAATAATCAAGAACAGCATTTTGGGAAGCACACTTATAATTATATTGTTAGAAGACATAATAACAAATAATCTCAAAGAATGTAATGCATTAGTCAGATTTTCAAAGCAGGTAAAATCAAATTCTTTTGCAGTATCCTCTGACAAGTGTAGGAAAGACAACATTTTGCCACATTAATCTCAGTGAAATGAAATTTTTGCTACACACTTTCTGACTATTGAACACAACTCAGCATTTTAGCATCACTCCAATTGAACCCCGTTAGGACAATCTAGGAAGCAAATGAATCCACTAACACGAATATCCATGTGACACCTACTATAATCACAATTTCAAAAATTAATAAAGTAAGAATCCATTTTTCTTGCCCTAGAACAATCTCTATTTTTCTAAGAGAGAATAAAGAGTAAAATCATTATGTATGTTATATTGAAGTTACTGTTGCTGAAAAGTAATGGTTCTCTTCTGAAATTTCATGCAGATAGTATGAAAAACCCATCACATTTTAAACTTTAAACAGCATTATGCATGTGGAAGAATTTTATCTGTTTTCACAGAAAATCTTTCATGGGATTAAAATAATTTGAAGATTTGTCCAGATCCATATGGCATTCATCTGAATAACACTAGCCCAGCAATCTTTACGATAGGAGAACATGGGTTTAAAATTTCGGGGGGGGGGGGGCAGATTCTAATCTCTCCATCTTGGAGAACACTGGTTACGCTTCAGGGTTTTTTCATTTCTAGTACAGCTTTCACATAAGCTGGCGAAACAACAGGACCAAATCACATTGCAGATAACACAATCAAATTAATTAGCTACACTCTCTTTCAGAGAGTGTACTTACTTTTCTAAACCAAAGCTTTCTGCACTTGTGTTAGCGTACAGTTAAACCAGGCAGCAGTGTGTGCTGAATAGAAGATCTTTGCTTGGATCTGTCTTCTAGGTTGTCTCATAGCCATATTTTCCTGCTTTCAGCTGGGATACAATTAATTTTCTTCCTAGTAGCTGGTACAGTGCTGTGTTTTGGGTTTAGGATGAGAATAATGTCGATAACATACTGATGTTTCAGTTCTTGCTGAGCAGTGTTTCCATTAAGCCATGCACTTTTCAGCTTCCCACCATACCCCACCAGGAAGGAGGCTGGGGGCATAAGAAGCTGGGAGGGGGCACAGCTGTGACAGCTGACCCAAACTGGCCAAAGGGATATTCCATACCATATGGCATCTTGCTTAGTATATAAACTAGGGGGAAAACTGCCTTGGAGCCCCTGCTCAGGAACTGGCTGGGCATCAGCCAGCAGGTGGTGAGCAATGGCATTGTGCACAACTTGTTTTGTATATTGTAATTATTTAAACCATATTATTACTATCATCATCATCATCATCATCATTTTTCCCTATTAAACTGTCTTTATCCAAGACAAGGCATGAGTTTTTCTTTTTCAATTCTTTCACCCATCCTAGTGTGGGAGGGAGTGAATTGAGCAGCTGTTTAGCCACCTGCCAGGTTAAACCAGAACACATGTGTTTAGGGAGGCCCAAGAGACACTAGTTTATCCACCTCGAGGGATTCCATACTATCCACCTCCTAGTAAGGTCCAAAGTTTTTTACTCAGTAATCCCATTACAGCCAATGCGAGGCCCCTTGTCTGATGTGCATGCATTCCTATGATCTCCTCTCCGTAATACCAGGGGCTGTATTTGTCCCTCACTCTCTTGATGAGTTTAGTTCTGTGAACCCAATATCCATTCCTCCTTACCCAAGGGTTCCCTTCAGCCAGGAAGTTGAGTTCTGTTTTCCCTTCCACATTCCTCCACACTCCCATCCTCATCTAGCTTTTGATTTGACACTGTCCCACTACCAGCACATCTTTTTTCTTTCAGCCTGACAAAATTCTGTTTGCCTGCTATGCTGAAAAGCCTTGAAAGAGTGCAACTGAGGGCTTTGATTAACTCACAACCACCAAAGTATTAAGGACATAGCTCTGCTATATAAGTAGAAGATAACCATATCTGTGATCTATTTCCCCTCCTTTTCTAGTTTTATTTTTTTATCGAACCAGTAAGGTTGTGTTCACTGACACCTAGAACATTTTCTGAAACCTGGAGCAGATTTGATTCAGAAATACCCTTATATACAGAGGTATATAATTTGTGTTGAGTATAAATTCAGCCAAACATTTGAGCTGGAGAAAGACATATCCAAGAATCATCACACTGCTAGCCTCACATGAAGTGAAGCTGCACAAGTAAACAAACACTTTTGTTTCACATTTCCTACAGTTGACTCTATATCTTATGTAAGATCATATCCCTACATTTGCTTTCTTGTTCACACGTGATTTACAAGCCTGTAAACATATTAGAAAATTTTATTGAACCTGATGTGAATATTAAAGATTATATTTGGATATTTGCTACACCTTTTACAAGAAGGGACTCAATAAAGTATAGCACCATTAAGCAGTACTTGCTACACCGTATTGTGCTTGCATCCTCTTCTGAGAGGAACCTGATTTCCCTGTCTTCATGGCTCTCTATTACTGTCTTCCAAATAGTTATTTTTAAAAGCAGCAGGAACCCTGTTAACACAGTAATGTGAATGAAGAATCATTTTTCTTTCTCAAGAATCTTCTGTTAGACTGAAAAATTACCGCTTCTCTTTATTTGCTACTCTAATATTGCAGCAAAGTCTCAGACAGTACAAATTTTCCCCAAAAGTGCACTGAAAAAATCCCATATGAATCTGCCAAACCAGGTTCAGTAACGGTTACACATTGCTATGAACAATCCAAGAACTTTTTTTGGCATGGGTGCAGCATTTCAACAAGAGTAAGCAGTTTAGAACTCAGGCTATTTTCAAGGTCATTATTTGTTACAAATGTATAGTTAGTTTGGTGAATGTCACCAATTTCCTTAAATCTCTAAAAGATAGAATTCATGTGAGAATGTCAGCCTTTAGATCCTTTTCTCCTCCACCCTTTCCCCTCAGAAAACTGTAGATGAAAACTCCAACAGATTTTTTTTTTTTCCTGGCACAATATAACAATAAAGACTCAAAAGCTGGAAAATTCAACAAATCTCAATATGCACTGTGGTACAAAAATCGCAGGATGTTAATAAGCAATCTTGTTATATCTTCTCCAGACCAGTGAAGCCTATCAACAGTAATTATTCTCTTTACCTGTACAGTCCTCTCTGCTACAAAATGCAGACTGACAGGGAACCACAGTATATTGGTTGTGTTAGTTGTCTGTCCTTTACTGTATCTGTATTTTTACGTACTAAATACTATGCTTCATTCAGTTTGGTAAGAAGAGGGAAAAGAAGTCTATCTAAAAAACAGAATTTGAAATGGCCTGGCATGATTGGAATTATTGTGTGCAATCTTCTTTGCTGAAATAAAGCTGCTGATTGTTCTATAGGCTGTGTGGTTTTTCAGTTAACAGCAAAAAGTGGCCTTTATGAAAGATTGTCTGAATTAACAAAATGTGGTCTGCAGTTATGACATAATCACCCATCACCACACAAGACATGCATTAAAATCCTGAATCCATGTTTGTTGAGCTAAAAAGATGCCTGGTCTATCAAAAAAACCCTCAAGAAAACAGAAAATAAAAGCATGCAACAGAACTTTTGGTCTCTGCATCCATGGCTCTAAAAACCCCCAAGGTTTAATATATTATGCACGTTAATGGGAAAGGACACAGAATAGGAATAACAATACGAGGAAATTTCAAGAGCAAATAAACCAAACAGAAGGTTTTATCTAGTGAAAATGCTTTGTAGTGCTTAAATTCTGAGGTATGTATCTCAATAAAAAGCTGAGAAGTCAAACCTGAAACAAATTCCTAAATTCCTCAACACTGGAAGGCTAACCCTTGACAAAACTTATTTATGTAAAGAATAAATATCTACACACCTTATAATGTTCCAAAAGAAATATTATTAAGAGACTTCTCAGCTATGAATAAAAATCACGGCGGCAATAGGAGAGACCTAGACAAGTTTAGTCTGCATAACAGTTTATGAAAATTTATTAGACAATTTGTGGTTCTTTACACTTACTGTAAAAGCTCCTTTAATCAGAAGTGATAATGTGAATGAAAAGTTTAAGAATTGAGTTATTAAATGTCCTCTGAACAATCTATTATCAGTTTGATAGGCATTCAGGATACTGAAGCAGTTAATAGGGAGTTGAGCATGTCTAAAAACAAAAGATTTTTCTGCCTGATAAAGCACAGCTGCAGAACCTTATTGCTCTTCTGAATGTGGATCGACATGAAAAGAGATTTCCTCCCTAGTTTTTAATATTTTATTAATTAAAAAACCCCAATCTTTCTTTGCTTTCATTAAGTGTGGAAAAGCTTCATTAATATAGAAACCACTGTAAGCTTCTGGCCCTTACAACAGTTCTCCCATGACAGCAATAGTGACATATCAACAATCAGTATTCTGCATCCTAATGGTGGTTTTCAAGCAAGCCTCATAGTTCAGATGGGGGCAGTAAAAGCTTATGCTATCCCTTTAAGGCTTTCTTGATGTCTTTTGGCGATCTCTTATAATTACAGCTTTTACTGTAAGCACTGTACTGAAGGCATTGTGCTGCAATCGAGTCCTTTGAAATTATTTGAGATCAGTGTAAATGCCACTTTTTAAACAACTAAACTGGAGAACATTTACTTTCCTTTAAGAATACAATCACAAATAGAGCAAATATGCAATTAACTATCAAAATAAATTGCTGGTCTGGGAGATTTGGACAATTTTCACACAATTGCATTAACAATAACTCTGTCACTCTCCGTTCCAAATTCCCTCAAAAGTCTCCAAGCTTAAAACAGATTACACTCACACATTTCTTATAGTTGTAAAAAGTCTGTATAATGGAAGAAAAGTACTAAAATCGTGAGCTTTAAGATCTGAAGATATTAGGTTTGTAAGAGAGAAATACCTAAAATACTGCTGCTCTATGCATGAATGGAATGTCTCAACATGTATGAAACATACCGAATGAGGATTTGCCAGGAAGATGGAAAGGATTGAGCAGATGTGCTTTGTACCAAATGATTTTCATATTTCAATGTGACAAAATAGATGAGCCACATAAAGCTTAATTTCAGTTGCAAATTGCAAGCTGGAATAAGTTCCAGAATAGTAAACAATTAGCTGCTTTATTTTCTTTTTAATAAGACTAAATTACCAGATAATATCTACTGGCATCAACTTGGCTAATAAAAATCTGTTTAATAGGATTTGCCATTTTTCCAGTTGCTATCATGATCAGCTTTGCATTTTGATTATCTTTAAACTTTGCCTCAATTTTCTCATAGAAAAGCTCTCAGTAGTAATTGCTTTAACATTTATTCCAGGTCAAGTGGTTAAGTATGAATAATGATGTGTCAAAAATGTACAGTAGTGCTGTCAATAGAGCAATTACCATTTAGCTAGAGATTATTATGGCACAAGAGCACATTAACTGGGCACAGTAAACAGAACAACAAAGAAAGAAGGGGCAAAGGGAACAAACTGATTTCAAAACCTTCCAGTGTTATGTAGTGTGCATTACTGCCAGATATTAGTTGTTACATAAGAGCAATTAAGTCTGCAATCAGCTTCACTCGGCAGCATTGGATTAGAATGTTTCCAATTAGAACAAGAACTTAGAAGCATGTTTCTAGAACATTAGCTTAATTTTTAAAAATAATCTCACAATAGCTTTGTTCTCCCTTGCACATTTTTGCACTGCTGTTTGGAAAGTGATCGCCAACTGGCGTTGTGCTTAAAGCTTACCCGAGCCACTGGGCAGCACACTAATGGAAATACAGCATATGTCTCTGTCTGGTCAGTGGAAGCGGTGTACAAGCTAACATTTTTTTCCATGTAATCTTATAGCTTGCATTGTAATGCATTACTGACTTACCTGAAAAGAAGTTTAAAAGAGAGACACGTGTCAAGATGTGTTTTTCTACAGCCTCTAATAGCTAGCAATCATTTTGGTATTATTCCTTTAATTACAGCAAAACTAAGAAGTTCTGCCTACAAAAGCTATTTTTTCAGATATATCTTTAAGTAGACCTCTAACCCTGTTACAAACAAGAAAATTACAGTCTAGCACAGCACAGAAGTGTGTTCTCTCAAGAACTGTCTCCTCCAAGAGCAAAAGCCATTTGTGTTATCCAGTCTGCACACACTGGCTCAAGAACTAAGCAATCTCTAGAATCTCCCACATTAAAAATATAGGTGCCATACAGACNATATATATAAAATAAATCTTTTTTTCTTCACATCTTATTATTATAACTCTTCCTGTGTTCGGCATGGGACAATTATAAGATGAACCAAATTAGTGAGTGTTGCTTCAATTGCCTCTGAGTGGTAATTAGAAAACTTCATGGCATTCCACTATGTTTGGGTTTAGAGGAGTAGGAGGCACTCTTTACCCTGAGAAATTTGCATGTGTTTCACAATTAGATGACATTATACTTAACATGGAAGTGGTGGTACAATTCTATTAGCTCATCTCTGTACATCCTTTATGTCCATAGCAGAACAGAAATTATGAGCTATGTTGTTTTCTTATAAAAAGAGCTGACCTTGGAGGCCACTTCCAGATGAAGGCTTTATTAAATATTCAACACCTGTGAAATATGGTCAGCCTTTGAGCCCCATGTTTTGGAAGTATGAATGTTCTCCCTTTATCCAATGTTAATTATTTTAGTCAATATCCACCACCAAAAAAAACCCAACTCTGAACAACCCAAACTAGAAAAGATAAACATGTACCTTTGTCAAGAAGGAGCATGTCATAGGAAGTGCTTTCTCTTTGAGAGGTGAGGAAAAGATTAAATCTCTATTTCTATGTATGGTTGTGACATTTTCCAAGACATCAGTATAAAGTATTTATAAATGAGAAAATTCAATACTACTGAAATAAAGTAATTTTTTGACTTGAATTATAATTATCAGTATTTTTATCTTTAGGCAAACCTTAAAATCTCAGTAGGTGCCATTCAGTCACTTCTTCAAGAAAAGCTAGTATCACTCTGAACACAAACTAATTGCAAATGAACTAAAACCTCAAGTTTTCCCTGTCTCCATGGCTTTACAATCTCTTGTGACACATTCTCTGAATGTGTCTCTCATAGAATCTTCAACTTTTCTTTGGCCCTCATGAATTGCCAATGCAATTTCTGTGTTCTTATTTAGTCAGTGTCTGTAATAAGCGCTGTGATCTAATGACAAGCATCATCAAAAATCATGCAGCCACCCACAGTCTTTTGAATCCTGATTATTAGTGAAACCTACTGTTTTCACTGCTGAACTTGAACAGATTGCTAACACAACTCAGACAAAGAAAATTCAGAAAATCAAGATTTACACAGATGAAAAATCTATGGAAAGTTATAATTAATTTTTATGTGCCTATATACTGTAAATAAGACAGTGTCAATAAGCAGCAACTTGTGTAAGATTGTTTCCTATTGCATTACTTGTATTACTGTATACTATAATACAGTGTCTACTATATTGTAGTAGACAGTAGAGCTCCATTACAGTCTTCTCTGATAACAATTTTTCCTCTACTAAGAAAGACATCAAGCAGTCTATTTTAACCTTCAGAATTTTTAAAGGATGGAATACATTTGTCTACTATCCCTATAAATAATTTGGAAGTAGCTTCTATTTGCTGGAATATTATAGAATGTGATTCTCTGATTCAGACTCAGGACTGAAGTGCTCATAAACCCACGCAAAACAGAGGACGGCACAAACTGCTGTTGTAAGAGCAGCTAAATCCCCTAATTCTATCTCATATATCCCATAGCTCACTTCAGTCACGCATATAGGTTATATGAGTGATGACAGAAATAAAATTTGGAGCTCTTTTGATTTGACATAAGATTTCATGTTGTGGCCTTCCTCACTAAAGTAAGCAAGACAGATTTCATTCTGTTGATTGAAAATGAATTAAAAATTATTTTTATTAATCGTTATGATTTGAATGATTGAAAAACAAGAACAGAATTTTTCTTCCTCCTTGAAGAATCTATTATGAAGAAATAAAATAGACCATTACTAGCAGAGTTAGAAGCAGTTTTAAGGAGACTTGAAGAGTTTGGAAGGAACATACCACAGAATCACAGAATACGATGAGGAGGAAAGGATCTTAAAGGATCATTGAGCCCACCTCCTAGCCCCAAACGGAACCATTCCCAAGAGTCACACCATGTCCCAGTCTCAAAATCTGTTGCCATAAGAGACTGTATTTATGCTAACCAAAATAAGTGAGGAATAAGTATAAATTAAAAGAATGGATATAGAAATTACAATGGGAAAAATGTACTGAACTACATTAAAAATTCCAATAATCAATCGTAATTCAGAATAATTTGCTAGATTCTAACTTTTTTTTTTTTATATTTTTCTGAACGGACAATGTTATATAGTGTAATAGGTTGAAACTTAGTTGATGGACGAGTTGCTAAACCAATGGCACTTCTTGCGATTTGCATATGTAGAGGGAGTGTAGGCCTGGCAAATTTGGCATTTTGTTCCTCCTTTCCCGCTAGGAGGTGGCGGTGGCCTCTGGGCCCTGTCCAGTTCCGGGCTGGGACCCCTCCGACCCCCAGCGTGGCAGCCGGGAAGGCACCCTGGAGCTGTGAGCGGCCGTGCGGCCGGAAAACCCCAACTGAGCGGGGACTGCGCTGCCCAGAGAAGATCTGAAGTTGCCGCGGCCCCGTGTGGAGCCAGCGGGAGCCAGCAGAGCCTCCCTGCAGCCAGCAGCGTTTGCGCTGGACTGGAGAAGATACCATGCAGCCCGCAGCATAAAGGCAGCAAGGCTGTATCCCTTGTAAAGCCCGAACAAGATCAACTCCTTAACATGGTGACTACAAGGTCAGACAGAAAGGGAAGGATGGGATCATGTGGGGCAAAGCTAAAGATGGTGGTGGGAAAAAGAGCGCGAATGTGCTTCCAGTGCCGAGCTTGAAAATGCTTTTTGCAAGCCGTGGTAAAAACTGTTAATATCACAAACTGTTTTTCTTTGTAATTCATTTAAACTACATGGGGGGATGAAAAATCCACGCGCGGCCTGTGAAGATAAGAGAATGCCTATGTCAGGCCATATAGAAGTGGTGAACGGCTTTTAGAGATTTTGAGGAAGAGAGCCTTTGTTTCCAGGCTAGAATAACTCAT
>VZRR01007339.1:393750-433878 GCA_013398015.1 Oreocharis arfaki | reverse complement strand
ATAGCTCACTTCAGTCACGCATATAGGTTATATGAGTGATGACAGAAATAAAATTTGGAGCTCTTTTGATTTGACATAAGATTTCATGTTGTGGCCTTCCTCACTAAAGTAAGCAAGACAGATTTCATTCTGTTGATTGAAAATGAATTAAAAATTATTTTTATTAATCGTTATGATTTGAATGATTGAAAAACAAGAACAGAATTTTTCTTCCTCCTTGAAGAATCTATTATGAAGAAATAAAATAGACCATTACTAGCAGAGTTAGAGGCAGTTTCAAGGAGACTTGAAGAGTTTGGAAGGAACATACCACAGAATCACAGAATACGATGAGGAGGAAAGGATCTTAAAGGATCATTGAGCCCACCTCCTAGCCCCAAACGGAACCATTCCCAAGAGTCACACCATGTCCCAGTCTCAAAATCTGTTGCCATAAGAGACTGTATTTATGCTAACCAAAATAAGTGAGGAATAAGTATAAATTAAAAGAATGGATATAGAAATTACAATGGGAAAAATGTACTGAACTACATTAAAAATGCCAATAATCAATCGTAATTCAGAATAATTGGCTAGATTCTAACTTTTTTTTTTTTATATTTTTCTGAACGGACAATGTTATATAGTGTAATAGGTTGAAACTTAGTTGATGGACGAGTTGCTAAACCAATGGCACTTCTTGCGATTTGCATATGTAGAGGGAGTGTAGGCCTGGCAAATTTGGCATTTTGTTCCTCCTTTCCCGCTGGGAGGTGGCGGTGGCCTCTGGGCCCTGTCCAGTTCCGGGCTGGGACCCCCCCGACCCCCAGCGCGGCGGCGCGGGCCAGGCGCCCTGCCCCGGCGTGGCGGCGCAGGCCAGGCAGCCGGGAAGGCACCCTGGAGCTGTGAGCGGCCGTGCGGCCGGAAAACCCCAACTGAGCGGGGACTGCGCTGCCCAGAGAAGATCTGAAGTTGCCGCGGCCCCGTGTGGAGCCAGCGGGAGCCGGCAGAGCCTCCCTGCAGCCAGCAGCGTTTGCGCTGGACTGAAGAAGATACCACGCAGCCCGCAGCATAACGGCAGCAAGGCTGTATCCCATGTAAAGCCCGAACAAGATCAACTCCTTAACATGGTGACTACAAGGTCAGACAGAAAGGGAAGGATGGGATCATGTGGGGCAAAGCTAAAGATGGTGGTGGGAAAAAGAGCGCGAATGTGCTTCCAGTGCCGAGCTTGAAAATGCTTTTTGCAAGCCGTGGTAAAAACTGTTAATATCACAAACTGTTTTTCTTTGTAATTCATTTAAACTACATGGGGGGATGAAAAATCCACGCGCGGCCTGTGAAGATAAGAGAATGCCTATGTCAGGCCATATAGAAGTGGTGAACGGCTTTTAGAGATTTTGAGGAAGAGAGCCTTTGTTTCCAGGCTAGAATAACTCATCCCTAAAAGACTAAAACCCAATGTTATTATGACCCATGACTGCAGTGTGAAAAGACTGTGAGATTTCATGGGAGAGATGTTTTTCCACCTCAGCAGGTTGGTTTTTTTCCCAGGTGGACTTTTGCTGGTGACAGTTTGGAAACCATGTTAAAGCAGAAGAAACTCTTTTTCCCCTAAATATTAGAGAGAATTTTAAGAACTGCAATACTGACCAAATCCCATGTTTTGTTTTTCCTTTGGGCGGGTTGGTGGGATGGAGGGGGTGCTGGAAGAGACAGGAGTTTGCTTTAATTTCTTATAATTTCTTTTTGCTTTTAATTCTGTTAGTAATAAATCTTTTTTATACTATAACCACTTAAGTGTGTGCCTGTTTCGCCTTGTAGTTTTCCTGTTTTCTCAATAATCTTTATTTCCCCTTCTGCAAATAATTAGATTTCGTGTGCTTGGCGCTCAGCTGTGTCAAACCATGACATACAGTAAAACCTATGGTGGTATTCTAGTAAAACACGTTGCATCAAAAATTTAAATCTGAAGGTTAAACTTCTATACTTAACAAAACTGGACTTGAAATTATTCAATAAATGAAAAATTAAAAGCAGACATATGCCACTATGAAAACATTTCAGAATGGAAGAAATATAACATCTCCAGATGTTGCTTTCTTATGTTGCCTACTGGTATTTTTTGGTGTGCGAGGTGCTTTGCAAAGATAAAAGAAAAATCTGTTCTTTTTCTATAGAGAAATAAAAATTAATAATATTAATGACATACGAAATTGGAAGCTGAAAGAACACACACAAGTGTTCGGTGGATGTTCACACAGATGTAGTGGTGATGGGCAAAGCTTGGGAAGTTGTAGAAAGTCTTCTCATTCTTTTCCTCTTCATGACACAACTGAAGAATATAATACAACCTACAGTAGAAAAAGGTCTTGAAAGTGCTCAGAGCCATATAAATGAAAGATTATGAACTCCAATTGCAATAATAATTTAGAATTTTATGGATCTCTAACTCCCATTGCAATCTTGGATAGCCAGTTACAGAATTAGGAAAATGAGGTAATTTCTGATCTTTTTGTAGCACACCAGAGACCAAGAAACGTGTGAAATACTGACTTTGAAGTATTTTTTATTGGGACTTCTGCTTCTGATTTCCCTCTAGTATTTAATAAATAGAGAAATAACCCCAAACACACAGAAAACGTAATTTCCCTAAATATCTATAAATAGACCATCAATAAAAACTTTACCAGAAAAATCTGCCATTATCTTGAAACTTAAGGATTAAAAGTCACTGTAATGTAACCCATTTTATCCTATTAATGTAATTGAAGGTGCCATTCTTCCAGAAAGCCCTAATCCTTAAAAAGGAGAAGAAAAAGAGGTGGATTAAACCATTTCATTAAGTCATTTGCTTTTTACACTTCAATTTAAGTCAATTTCAGAGATTTTAAATGTGGATTTTGATTGTTTACGTGTACCAAATCTAACAATCTCTCATAATGTCCTAGGTCAGTCATCACATTGAATGAAACAACAAAGACGAATCATATTTAAATAAACATCTAGATTATATCATGCAAAACAGAATAGGATAATATTTGTCTCATGCTCTAAAGTTAAAAATTCAGTACTAATATTCTTTTTGTTTTTCTTTCTCCTGGTCTAAGCAGTAGAACTGGGTTTGCTGTGCCTTTATTAAAAAGATTAAAAACTGTCAGACTCATATGCTTATGAAACAGCAATATCTACCCATAAAATGTCACTAAACATCCAGATCATTAGACTTCTTGTTTTTATCCTCTCCCCACACTTTAGTATATCATAGAATCCCAGAATCATTCAGGTGGGAAAGAACCTCAGTAGGTATACAGTTCGGTCTCCTGCTCAAAGCAGAGCCTACATCAGTTTCAGACCATGTTGTTCAGAGCTTTGTCTAGTTGGGCCAGAGCTCCCATAGGCCTCCTAGGTCCAATACTTGATTATTCTTTTAGAGGAAACTTTTCTTTATCTAATCACAGCCTGCTCTGCTTCAGTTTATGACTGTTGTCTTGTCATCCTGCCAAGCACAACTGTGAGGAGCCGGCCTCAGTTTCTCACTAACATCCTGTAGGTATGGACAGGCTGCTATTAGCTACCCTCAAAGCCACCTCTTCCTCCAGGCATAAAAGTAATAATTTCCTTAGCCTATCCTCATAGCATCTTTAAAAACAAATATTTATTGTCATCTCACAAGGAGCTTCCTCATGAGGGCAAGCGGAGAGGGGCAGGCACTGATCTCTCAGTGAGAGATCTCACTCTCTGGTGACCAGTGACAGGACCCAAGTGAACTTCATGGAGTTCTGTCAGGGGAGGTTTAAGTTGAATATTAGGAAAAGGTTCTTCACTCAGAGGGTGCTTGGGCACTGGAACGGGCTCCCCAGGGAAGTGGTCACAGCATCAAGCCTGAGAGAGCTCAAGAAGAGTTTGGACAATGGTCTTAGGCACATGGTGTGACTCTTGGGGCTGTCCTGTCCAGGGCCAGGAGTTTTCCTGTGCAGGGCTTTGTATATTGCTTGTTTTTATGTTCATAACCAGTAAAGAACTGCTGTTGAGAGCAAACTACTTTTTAAAAAATCATCTAGAAAATTTCTTTAAATTGATTAAAGAATTTGGAATATATTGACATTTCTCTGGTGAAGATGAGTAGTGATACTCAAAAAATCATAAATTCTGTTTGCAAAATCAGTGGTCATATGTACTTCACAAGTTCTTCCTAATTTTCTCATTTTGGTTGCTGAACCACTGACAAAATAATTTCAATCAATAATCCAGACCTAGATGCATTTGAATCCCCCTCTATTTTGCAGACCAGTGGAAGAATACTATCATGCCATTCATGTAACACTTTCTCAAATTATTTTCCAACTGCCATTAAAAGGCTATAATATTAGATAGAAAGACAGAGAGACCACCAGTTCTGGCAATATTATCTGGAGTCAATAGGATGTAATAATCCTGAACAAAGTCCCCTCAACCACAGGAATTTTTAACAGAATATTTGCATCATTTTGGCAATAAAACTTAAACCTAATAGTACTACTGCTATGAAACACAAATTCTAAATACACTGTTTCTGTAAAAAAATGAAATCTTTAAATAGATCAGAAACAAATAAATGTGTTGAGTAGTAGGCCAAGATGCAGACCAGCACGCATGGAGTCAAAATTTGTGCTCAGCCTTGGTGCATTTTGATGACAGACTTAGAAGAGGCCACAACGCGTTCGAACATCAAATGCATTCAGTGTTAAGTACCTTGAATCTGGAAAACTTCCCGGCTTATACATCTGTCCCTTTAGCTTGTGCTACACAGCTAAAGGTACTCTGTTACCTTATGACTAACAATTTCAAGAAGAATAAAACTATATCAGCTTGCAACTTGTAATAAACCAAGAAGAGGGAATAATTCTTAACATAATATTAAAAGTCTGTTAAAAATTCAATGCATCCAGCCTTGGGAGATGAAGAGTCAACTTCATTTCACCTTCTGTTTTTGACAGCTTTTTCTCACATTTCACTTTTAAACAGCAATTTATAAATTGTTTGACCCTTTTCAGTCAGGCATGCCTTGCAGTAATATGAACTGGCATGCGTATTCTGATCAGAAAATGTTTTTGCTGTGATAAAGGCTAAATCAAATAAGTAATTAAACATTTTAGTTCTTTCTAAGTGATAGTAGCAGCAAATGACCAGGAAATGTTCCTTAAATCTTCCAGAAATCTAGCCCATTTTTTGTAGTCTAGGGATCATTCTCAAGACTACTAAATGTTGCAGAATATTACAGAAATACTGAAACAGATGCAAGAGAAACCTGCTGTTGTTCCTTACCTTGGTAACAGATTACTTTGAAAATTATACTTTTATATTTAACATCAACAAAGTGAGTTATTTTTATATTGGAAAATCAAAATTTCAGAGAGTGACCTTTTCCTAAGAACAATATTTTTTCTATTCCCATGAAAAAATACTGTGGCATTACATTAGTTTATTTTGTATTTTTAATTCCGATTCAGACATCAGTCACACTACTGTTTCAGGTCTCAAGGTCTGGATGGATGTAGCTTTGTTTTAGGCTTGCAAGAGTCAACAGTTATTTTAAATTATCATAGGCAGGCTTCAAAATGTTCCTTCAGAAACATGATAATCATCTATGTGTTCAGTTTTGCAGACTTTGAACAGTATTGTCTCTAGTTATTTATATATTTTGCATATAAACCCTTTCAGACTCATTGGGAATTGCATATAAGTAACACTTTTTCTATTTACTTATTATTGACTTCTATTCTGGGAGACAGTAGCTCTGGATAAGAAGAGTATCTAGATGCTACAAAGAGAAGCTACATGAATAGAAACACACAGTTCTAACAGAAGGGCAATGGCAGAAAAGGGAGCTCTTGTCTGTGTTTTGCAAAGTGTTGAAAACAGCATTTATTACTAATGCAGCAGCCACTAATGTTTCTTATGTCATGATTCAACAGTTCCTGGATGTAATCCTGGAAATTACTCTGTGAAAGCAGGTGCCTGTACTCATATAAAGTTTCTTGCAGTACTGGGAGTCTGTACCTGAACAGACAATTGCAACTCAACACATTTAAACAAAAGCAGATTATTATTTAGACATAAAAACTCAGTAAGAATTTGCCCTGCAAATTATCGTGTCCTCTCCTGTGAACATAGACAAGAGGTATATGTGGAACTTTGCAGTTTGATCATCTGAACTCTTAGAAAGCAGAGGACACAAAGTATATGTTTTGTTGTCAAAAAGAAATATCTATTGCAGAAATCAAGGAGGTGTTGGAAATGCATTATTTCCATTACATCACTTCTCTGATTAAAAGTTGGATTTATGGTTTCAAGACCACAATAAAAGCCATTAGTTCTTGTGAATTTCCAGTGTGCAAACAACTTTTCATTCCAAATTAGCTTATTCAAAGCCATTTAATTCACTTTACATTAACATGGAAGGCATGATGATTTCTTCATCCACTAGATTCCCCTAATATTGGCCTATACAGTGAAAAAGACAGTATTCTATTTCTTGTCATTTCTAACCCTAAACCTCAGATTGCAGCTATCTTCCAGCTAGGCAGTTAGCATCAGCCTAGTCTTCTTCAGATCTTTTTTTCCTACCTAACATTACATGAGACTTTTTCCACAAGGGGCAGGCTACTGTACTTTTCCATTGCTCCTACATCCTTGGGCGTGTTGTCAGTAAGGGAGCGAAGATGCAAATTGGAGATTTTCTCCATACCTTTTACGTTTTTCAGTGTAGGTAAGCAAAACTGAAACATTTAAAACAAATTCTGGAGAGGTGGAATAGCATCACAAAGCAACACTTCATGATTGTACTGAAGTACTGTGTTTCCATGAGAGGCATCTTGCATCAATGAAAATTAAAAAAGGCAAATGCTAAGTAATATGTAATTTTACAGCTGGCACTATTATAAAGGTAGGTAATTTCTCTGTTTTCTCACAAGTCTATTACTTCTTAGCAAAAGCTCTTAAGACACTGATTAGAAGTTATAACCTTGTACATTTTTATTAAACATGAATTATGTCCCTATTGTGTTTCTAAAGAATGAATAGACTATAAGATAAACCAAAACCAATGAAATTAGAATTTAAGGAGTGATAAATGTTAATGAATCCACTTAAAAGGTTGTATTTTCATGACAATTATACTAGAGTTAACTTTTGAAGCGTATTTCTCAGTATTTTTCTGAGAATCTCTGCTAGATCTGAACATTGAGAAGTAACACAAGATTAATTAAAGTAGTGTATTACTTTTATCAGCACCTATGAAACTTGACAGTTACCATCTCTGTAAAATAAATACAAAGCAGCAGAAATGTGAGTCATTTACTGCTCCTGCTAATTTATGATGTAAATGATTTAACAATTACTATGAACACTAGAGCCTTAGGGGGCAGTTGTCCAACAAGTTTCCCTCTGACAAGAGCCATCTATCTTGCTCTTGATGTGTCGAGAGCTTTAAGCAGATGCATCATGACCCAGCACTGTTCCTGTGGCTGACCTGTGGAAAATCCTACGTGTATCAATGGAAAATAAACCCTTAAATTGCAGGGATAACTCTTACATAGTTATGAAGCTTCAATTTAACAGTAGAAGCCTGCAAGGGGAAAAAAATAGCTTCCAGCATCTGTGGATCTCTGCCTTTTCCTCTGCTCTTGAACATTTTTAACTCCTTAAAATGTTTTGAGACACCACTAATAGAGATGATGAGATACAAGACACTGGTTGTTTTATATGCCTATAATATTGAAGGCATTTCTGTAAAACATTGAAAAATAAGATTGTTCTACATTCCTCTTACCTTCTGTTTTGCTCACAATGTTCTAAATGTCCCCCCACAGAGATAAGGCCAAATATGATTATTAATTAATAATAAATGCTTCCTTTTAAATGGCTTCATCAGTTAAGCAAAATTGATGCATATGTGAAAAATAAAAAACCTAGTTATACCAAGTAAAATACTAGAACAATCATAACTGCATTGTTCTATGACAACAAGTGATAGTATACTAATAAAATTCAGTAGGTAAGCATCCAAATTAAAACATGGCTGTAATATTAATGGAAGTTGTATGTCTTCTACTACAGATTAACAGCTTCTCTGCACATTAACCTAAGACTGAAAGAAGACTGTTTCATCATTTCCTATGAAAGAAAATTACAATCTGCATTTCTTCAGATTTAAGACTACAGAAAGTATAATATAAAGTATCAAACTGATTACAGGTTATTTCCTTCTATGGGGTATGTTGCTTAACTCCTATACACTGCATTTTAAAGTTTTACAGAAAAACTTTGTAAAAAATTATGATGTTCATGTAGAAAAAAAAATTATGACCTGTTGAGTTACTTCCAAGAAGAATACTTTCTGGAGGCCTCATCAAAAGCTGTATTTCACTAAGTTACGCAGCCAAGTTCTCTCAGTTTGTTCAGCTTTACATTGAATTCAGACACCTAGGGCATAAGTACATCACAAGAAGGCTGTCAAAATTTTAGATTAGTAAAGAAGGTAATTTTTACTTTGGAAATATATATTCTAGATATTTGGAAAGAGCAGATACTATATATAACAGTCTCTAAATCTCCTGAAATGTAAGAACTTCAGTTCAGTCTGTAATACATGCCAGTAACACAATGCCAATATAGATCACTCAAGCTGGCAAATATAGTTCTCTAAGTTGCAGGCAACAAAAAAATATTTTTCTAATTCTGAGAAGACACATTTTTTCAACAAGTTTTTAGAGTCCACAGAACTTTCTCAACATCCTCTGCTAAATGCAAGATCTGTAGGAAAGACCAAAAGTTACAAACATGCTGTGACAGAAAAAGAGAGCAGGAGAAATTCAGGACATTGTCAATGTACAAAGTTACTGTAACAGTTATAAATCTGTGAAATAAAACTCCTTAATAAGGACTCTAGGAAATACTGCATATTGTACATTTTAGAAAAGATAAACAAAAATCCAAACCTCCCTGTTTTTACAAAAGTTATTTTCTGCCTACAATATAATCTATTGATCTTACCTTTTACAAAAGCTATTTCAAAAGCTACATATTTCAGGAAACTTACATTTCAAGAAATTGTGATGTGACAGTATCTTGCCAGCACGGGGATCAACCTGTCATTTTTCTTGTCGATAGATATTTTAGTTTTTCCATTTACACTAATTTTCAATGCATTAGTGTCTTCCAACAGTGTATCAACTTAGCTTGACCCTGAAGGTACCAAGTGAAGGTCTAATCTTTGTCATTCTTTGGAGAAAAAGTTTGTTCCTATCCAAAGCAAAATCCCCAAGTCTTAAAACCTTGCATAGCATCCATTAGAGGTCATGATTTAGTACAGGGCATAGCTGATTGTAAGAAAGATAGTTCTCTACAAGGTGAATTATTTTACATTACTTAGGACCAACAGCAGGAAAAAAAGGACATTAATTCAATAAGTACTTTATCATACGTGTGAAGACCAACTAGTGATTTGAGGCACTAGAAATAAAAAGAATGAATGCCATCATAAAAATTTTCAAATGACAAAAAAGATATAAAGATTCTATGTGCCACTGTTAAGCTTTCAGAATCTGGTTTGTAAAATTCAAGGGTCTAAATGAGGTTTGCAAGATTTCTTAAAAAAATTCAAGGATAATTCTGAGAAGACACATAAAAAAAACAAATACAAAAATAAAATACAAAATACAAAACCTCACTGGGAGTTTTAAGTGTTTGAACATACAGCAGAAGAAGATTTGCCATTCAAGATGCTCTCCTGTCCTGATTCCAGACTGAGGGCGGAGCTTAGCATAATTAGGCATGTAGGCATGATTAGGCTGCCATTCTATATTGTGCACATCATCACTGGGGAATGTAGTTTCAAGGCAAAGAAAAGGTGAGCGCACCCCCAGAAGTGTGGCAGTAGGAAGTTCCCCCAGAAGTTCCTCTCTCCAGCAGGAATGTTGTCAGGATCAGCCCTGCAGACCCTGTCTTCTGCTATGGATGCCCATCCCCTACCTGTTCCGCTGCGACGCAGTTCCAAGACATGGCGATGGAAAGCAGCATTGGTGTGAGAAGCACTGTGTGGGATGGAGCCCAGCATCTGAGGCGGCAGCACAGCAGGATGTGGACGAATGAGCTTTCAGGAGTTCGTCCATCATTGTTTTTCATTGTCTTGGGCTCGGGGACAGGAGAGCCGGCTGTGGGAACAGCTGCCATCTTTGTCCCGGGAGCCACCTAGACACAACCTATGGGGAGCGTCTGCCATCCTGTCTTTGTCCTTGCAGCCACTGAGAACTAAGTGGAGGTGGAGTACACCTTTTGTGTGTAAAGCACTTTTTTTTTCTGTGTATACTCTGGTTATTAACATGTCTGCTGTTACTGTGCGCTTCTTATTCCATTGCTTCTTGATTGCAGTAAATTGTTATCTCAACCTCTATTCTCTGCCTTTGTCCCTCTCTTACCAGAAGGGGTGAGAGGAAAGGGGACTGGCTTATTTGGAATTTGATTTCTGATTGGTGTTAAAAGCACTACCTCTCCTCAAATGAGAAGCATAAATGACCTCCTCTCAGGAAAACAAGGATTACTTCTTTCATTTAAAATATTCTCAGAAGAGAAGCAAATTACAGTATTAATATTCCCTTTCTCCTTCTCCTATTCTCCTCCTTCTCCCTACCTAACTCAACTAAACAACAACCAAAGCACCCACCAAAATATGGTGTGACTATATTTCAGCCCAATCTAAAAATCGTATTTTGTCTTTGAAGGAGAGTAACCAAATTATTACTGGGGAGTCTTTTTTCTCCATATACAGAAAATGGCAATATGAAAAAGGAAGAAAAGAAGAGTATGACTGTAGAATTCATTGATTTGAGCAATTCCCTGTTTCCTCCTCTGTACTCTCAGGACTGTTTATTCATTTTACATTAAACAATCACTGGAGGATATACAAGGATTGAAACCCAAGACTACTGCTCTTTCATATCCTGATTACTGTCTTACAGAACTAACTCATGCTTCCTCTCTCTGACACACAATCATTTATTATTTTCTGCAGTGTGACACAGCAGAAAGAGTTATATCTGTAAATCTATCAAACTGCCAGTGTAAGAACTCAGAACCTGGTGGTCCTCCCATCTGAAGAAAGGACTGTAATTTATTACTGTTCTGCCAGGCTGAAGAGAGAGAGGAAGTGCCCATTTTAACTTCTACATTTTAGTGTTCTTTGCATTTGATACGGTTGTGGCTTTCTCTGAATCCAATCATGTCAGCATGAGTTAGGCCTGCAGTGACTATCACAACTTACCACTATTTACTAAGCTCTGACAACTCTATATTCCCTACTTCTTACTTACTCCCTACACTCTATCCTGACCTATTTGTAACTCCAAGATTTTAGCTGCTGCTAAATGGAAGTTGAGGGCCAGAAGAAACTAGAAGAATTTTTTTTTTTGACCTGAGTCCAAAACAACTCTTGGATGCCCAGTGAACACATAGAGGATATATCATAGTAAAAAGAGTACCAAAGGAAAAAAAAATACAACAAAATACATAAAAATAAGCTTTCTGTTAGAAGATAAAGTTATATATCTATCCAGAAAAAAATAATAGCATAGAAGTGACCTAGGACACTCATAACAAAGGGAAACTACACAGAAGAGGCATTTTGGGAACATGAAGGAACAACAAAGATTAGTAATAGTGCAATGTAATACCTAGTTATGAACTATACAGGAAGGACAGATTGGGCTGAAGAATAATAATATCCATGAGTGTCATTAATCCTAAAAAAATACATTAATAGTCTCACTTCCAACTCATACTTCTGCTTTACAGCAAAAATCATATCTTTCTTTAGCCAACTCTTTACCACTTTATTGGTTTTTTACTGATCCCATCTTTACTGATTGTTTCCGTTGAGGCAATACATCAAATGTTGTGTTGAAGTCCTTACAGATCATATCTATCACATTTTCCATATTAAAAAACCAAACCCATAAAGTGTCTCTTTAAATTAAAGCCACACTGAATTTTCTCAGGCTGATGCTCATGGATACCTGAACTACTCTTTATTTTTTGAATGTTCCCAGGTTAAGAAAATTCTCCTTTTCCTTGGTGTTTTTACTTTTAGGTGTAGACAACCCTCCCACTTATCTGCTACTTGTCTCTTTAAGGTTTCAGACCAGCCAGTTTATGGAGCCAGTGACAAGTGAGCAAATCTATGAAAATACAGCAATTCTTTGTATAGTGAGCTGCGGTGTAGGTAAAACTTTATGGTAGTACTAGGCACAAACTGATGAACACTGCTGGATTGTGCCAGTTATGCGCAGAGTCCATTCACATAGACCTGATTTTATTCCCAGGATTGCTGCGGCTTGTCCCTTCTTATTTTTCCATGCATAATCGATTGAGGAAACCAGAACACCACAATACTGCATTTGACCCTGCATTAACTTCACACTACACTTTATATAAAGAGACTTACTGCCATTCCTAAAATAATAAACTCAATAATAAATTAGAAGGGTGCTATGTATGGGATGTATTGCCCAGGAACTTCCAAGCAGGTGACCAGAAATATGCTCTTCCATTATCTGGGGCATTCCAGCCCAGCACTAGTTCAGATAATGAAAACCGTGACTAAAGTATTTACTGTTCTCGCATCATATTGTATGTCATACAGTCCAACAGATTAATTAAAAATTCTTGTAGTGGAACTGCTATTTCTTTCCATATTGTTCTTACTCATTCAGCATTGTGCATGAGGGATTTTTTCAATTTCCCAAATGATACATAATAAACATTTGTTTGCTGTCACCTCTAACTTGTCATCATTACTACTACATGAAAGTATTGGGAGCTACTGTTATTTTGAAAGTGAATTATCTATATATTTAAATAATCTTTCTATAGTGTCCCTTTATAGACAACTTTAAGATAGTTGGACCTATGAAATGTTTTGTATATTTGCAGAAGTCTCAATAAAGATGGACGAGATCCTCCAAATACCCCAATGAATGTGAAATACAATGAAAACAACCAGTAAAAGTTGTTTATAACTGCTAAATCATTGCATATTTTTCATTCTTTAAGACATCTGAGGCTTTTCATTGACAGAGAGAGAATACTGGATTGAATGCACTACAAGATGAGATTTCATGAATTCTTACAGAAAAATGCCTTAAAACCAGAATGATTTATGGAGTAAGTCTATGCACGACCTATAAAAACACATAAGTCTGAAGTCCTCTTTTGATGTGGATTAAGTGTTTGCTGACAGGTTGCAACACATATTCTTCAGTCTACATGCATAAGGGAACTGCTAACTTTAGCAACTGGTCTCCAACCACCAAAAAATAATCACCCTAAAAATCATCCTGGGAAGGAAGCCAGTTGTGTCAAGATTGATTGGAAAGAAAGGAGTTTCTGGAGATACAGAACCTTTGCTGTAAGAGAAAGGGTGTTACATCAACAAGGATAGGACTTTTAGAGAGAAGAGTAAGTAAAAAGCCCCTCATTTTAAGGAATATATCTTCATTAGTCAAAGGTCAGGTCATGGAAGTGGAAGACAAATAATGACTGAGGTGTTTACAAAAGAAAGACCAGACATGCTCCAGAAATTCTTCTAAGTCAACAGAAGTGACGTGAAAAGGAGGCATGAAAATTTAGCTAAAAATTGCATAAATATAGGAGAAGACCTCATTAAATGATTTTTTTTTTTTGCTAAGTCTTTTATGTGTCTTATACCAGTACTGCTGAGAGTTAATAAAGGAATTCTTGGTCTACTGATTGACAACACTTAGAATATAAACTATTTTGTAGCTCCCTAACGTCCAGGACTGGCCAGCTGGAATATCAAAAGTTCATCCCTAGACTCTGACAAGTACACATGCATTTGGAAGTTCTGTTGTGCTAAAAAGAGTTAACTTTGTCCAAAATACAACTCTTTTTTGTTAGTTTTACTGTCTGCTTTGTTCAGATGGACAGATCAAAGTATTAGGTTTGCATATCAGTAGGTGACATCTGTAGTCAGCAGGTTTCCTCACAGACATTCTCAAGCTAAAGAGGTTGTGTGGTTTTGGGAGAAGGCAAATACCTCTTGCATGTCACAGGTAGAAAGACTTAGTCCAGCTTAGTCCCTGTAACTCTGCTAGACACCTGTGATAGATATATTGTCACAAAACGATTCATGCTCCATGAGAAGAAAGCTATTTCACATGAAAACATTGAGATGTAACAGCAGAGATGATGTGAAGATTTGCCAACTTCATAGACTTTAGCATTCTAAACCTGGGGATAAATAACAGCTTGCATAACACTGCTAATATATTAACAGTGCGTCTGTTACTAATTTGTATCCATCATGTTTTTTATAGCACAACATCTTTCTTTTCATATAGATTATACATGACAAGAGCTGCAATTAAGGTAGATTTTTTGGATTTTATCTATTTAGAAAATCCTAACATTTAAATAATATTTAATGAAGTCATAGTGAAAAGACCTAATGTCTACATTAATATCTCAGCATTTTCTTGCACTTCACTTACTCTGCAAAATACAGGTTTGTATTGAAAAGAAAGCGACATTAGAAAATAAGTCAGAAGTTTGGTCACACACTTTCACATTGTCTGGAAAGAATAAGGAATTGAAGATGCTAAATATTTTTTTGATCCCTCTCTCACATCTTACTTAAAGGATCATTGAAATCCATAAGCTGTTTCTAATTAGTTTCTAATGACCTGAGAGTTGTGCAAGTTTAGCATCTTCTACATCTCATTTGATTTCCCTTTTGGACTAAAATGATATCAAGAGGGCTAAAACGAAGATAAAACACACCTCCATGATCCCTCTGGTTATTGGATCAGAGACATAAATACAAGACGGGCTAAGGGTAAAGACCATCATCATCAGTAGTTTTATAACCTGTATTAATAAAAAAATACAGGAGCGATTGTATAACCATAGAGTCTATCGATTTACTCTTTATAAAATTCAGAGTAACGTCCAGATGGTTTTTTAACCTCTTGAAAAGGATTGCAAAAAAGTTGCATCTTTCCTGGAAGATTCAGTAATTAATCTGCTACACTATAGAAAACTACCTCAGCAACAATCTATCTCAGAGGTGTTGAGGAGAAAAAAAGATAAAGGATCAGATTCACATTTTTTGTTCATTAATTACTATTTGGTATCCTGATAAACTTAGCAGTTTAGGAAGTGATCGAAGTAATTATGAAATTGGCACTGACTTTAGAAAATGCATAAAACCCTCCAAGGTTTCAGAGTTAATTAGCTAAATATTAGAGTAATCAAAGTGCTGAATTTTTAAATTTACTGATAGTAATATTTGTGAATACTATCATTATATACCTGCTTCCTATTTGCAAATAAATGAAGAGCGGGTAATGTTAGTCCTTAGTAATCCTTAGTGCAACATTTTTTATTTGCTTTTTAAAATTCGGGCTCATTATAGCTATATAATTGGTTCTATATCATACTAAGGACTCATTCAGTTGTAAAACATCTCCACATATTTTAACTAAGAACTGCCTCAAGGTGATGAAATAGACACGATACAAAATTTCAAGTTTGTAAAGCAAGACAGAAAGTCTTTGAAGAGCTGTTGAATCTATAAATCTCACACTCTAAAATATGCCTTGAAAAAGTGACCAAACTTTTAATTTAAAAGGAAAAAAACACTGACAATATTACATGCCATGGCTGAGATGGTAAAGTCACCATGATTAAAATGGAGTAATTCACTTTGAACTAACTCTAGTTGACTCCTCTAACATGCCTGAGGATTGTCTGTGGCAAGCCCAGAGGAAATCTTTTGTGCTTCAGTAAGCAATAAGCCTTACAAATCATTATTCTTTCAAAGACTAACATAGGGGATACCAGTAATATTTAGGCTTTTTCTTGAGCCCCTAGGAGTCCAAGGTACTAATTTAATACATGAACTTTTAAGGTTAGATTTCTATTATATGATTTTCACTATTTGCCTTTCTTAAGACACAACTAGAAGTGTCTCAATGGAGAAAAACAGAAGTAGTATTGTTCAATAATCCACCAAACATAAGAAATAAGAATAAAATTTCTCTAAGCAATTCAAACATTGTGCCATCCACTAAAAACACTGTAATCAATAAAATCTCCAGCTAAACTGTGTTGTATGTTGTTTCAAAGGTATTGCCCACACATTATTACATTTTTTGTTTTGTTTTGTTTTCTGGCAATACCAAGCAATCTGTTACAACCAGCTGTTTTGTAATCCTTCAGTGGCAGAACTGTGGTGGGATTAAGAAGCCTTTGTGATTCTTGTACTTCTTGCTCTGCAGTGATAAACATGCAACTTCCATCACAAGCATACAGATGCCTGCATATCTTGCTATGCACACTGTAAACAGCAACCCAATACTCCATTGCTCCTTCTAGGGAAATAGATGCTTTTTGAATTAATCTTGCATCATAATTTTAAAGGTTAGTTACTGTCACATCTTCTGTTTCTATACTTTTTAAAAATGGATTTTTCAGCTTTGAAATGAATTCCAGTATTCGTGTTATAAAGAGTGAATACGTAAAACTTTAAAAACTTAGAATAGCTTTGAGTATGCCAGATTGCCAAAGCCCAGAATTAATTAAGTCACTTATGTGGAAGTATAATAAATAAATGAAAATACATATTATACCCATGGAAGTTGTGGATGCCTCATCCCTGGAAGTGTTCAAGACCAGGCTCAATAGGGCTTTGAGAAAACCACTGTAGAAGAGATGTCCCTGCCCACAGCAGGGGGCAGGAACTAGAAGATCCTTCAGATCCCTTTGAACCCAAGCTATTCTATGATTCTATGAATATAGTTGCAATAGTACCTTTGTATAGAAACACCATCTCACATACACCTCATGGATGAAATAGCATTAGATTTCCAGGAGGCTATCCACACACAACAGGAACCGAGTGAGACCTATATTTACAGATTTATCCTATTCAAACATACTGGGCTTCTAGAAGCAACTTACCAGTCAAAGACAATACTCCATTTAAAGCTGCTGCAACATTAATGTTGCAGCTTGTCTCCATTTTTCAGCTAAATAGAGGTTTTCTTTCTCCCATCACATAAAGTCCTCAACCAGCTCAGGACTTCTAATAAATTGCTAACTCTGTTACAGTATATCTTCTATTATGCTGCTTGTTACTTTAGTAAAGACAGGAAATTAAAGCAATAAAACACTTTCAAAATGATAGGGCACACTCAGGCAGTCATTTTTCTTATGTTCCAGTATTATTCTTCAAAAGACCTTTTATGATACTAATATTAAATTCTTTGAAGTCTGAAGAATCTGGTAAAAGTGTTGAATTCCTAAGATATAAAGCTCAAATATTGCTTCTTCTCATGCATTTATTAAAACTGGGAATGTGGGACAGAATTTTAAAAAAAAGCACAAAATGCAGTGCAGCTAAATAATATATGACCTGATACATTTTAGATCCACATTAGAGAGTACAATGTGTGGAAATTTGATTTAATGCTAAGGAAAATCTATTTTGCTTTTGTCTCACCTTACGTGGCCAAATGCACACCAGATGTGGTCATTCATATAAAAGGTTGGTAACTGCACACTAAAGCACAGAAAACCAGACAAATACTATAATGGTCACTTATTCAGCGTGCTCACATTAAGGAAATTGAATCAAGCTTATGAAACTATGCATTCTTTATTAACCCCATAGAAGAAGGTCACATTTACCGCTCTTCTAATGGAATGCACACTAAAAAGCTTGAAAGACATCATGTGAAAGTAAAGCACAGAAAATGCTAAGTTTCCTGATGAAACATTTCCAAAATAAAATTAATAAAAAATGTTGAAGGATTTATCTCATTGTTAAGAACTAAATACACATATGTTTGGAGAAACAAAAACAAAAAAGAGGAAAGGCAAGAGGAAAAAGGAAAAGAAAAATAAAAGAAAGAAAATGAAAAAGACAGAAGGAAAAAAAGAATGAAGAAAAAGTGAAACTAAGCTAAGCTACCAAAGGTTATACTCAATGTTTGTTAAGTATTAAAGATTGGACTTGATGACCTCTAGAGTTCTTTTCCAACCTAAATAATTCTGTGATTCTGTATTCATTACAATGCCAAATATATAGTAGAAGTAGATTCCTTGCTTACTGAGTGGGAAGAATGAAGGTGTTCAATTAGGAAGCCTAAGAGAAGAGTGAATATTCACTATGTGAATCCCGATTTCTCTGTGATTTAAAGTTCTGTATTCATTTTCCATTTCACAGTGGCTATCAATTACTTTTCCAGTTTCATTTGAGCTATTTTATAGAGATTTTAAACAACCTTTGGTGGCAGTTTTAATTTAGTACATGGACACTTTCATTTAGCAGTAGGTAACAATACACTGTTAAAAGGTACAGTGTTGCCATTCTGCTTGAAATTTACTGGTTCAAATTAAAAATAAATCTTCTACTTCTTCTATACACTAAAACAATGGAAATGAAGTGTAAATACCAAAGGTAAGTACTATAGGCTGTTTTCTCAATTGCATTTAGTTCTGCAATGTCCACTTTCGCCTTATTTAGCAAATTATTTAATTTTCTTTTTCATGTATGTTTCGTGAGAAATTTAGTGGGCTAAATCTAAGATAAAACCACTCAATAACTTATGTTTCCTTTCTCATTTTTGACACATTTCTTCTCTGTTGGAATTCCAAAGCAATCAACTACCTGGGGATATATACTTCTTCAGAGATCTCTTCTCCACTATATCAATTAACTCAAAAGCAATTTTGGAAACCTTCCAATGTACTACCACCATCTGGTCTCCCTTAAGCCTCACAAGCTGGAGTAGACTTGAATTGGTCTGAATGATGGTAATTTTCTAAATTATTAACAAATTAGGCATGTTCCTACTCTGATGCTTTCTTTGATTCGTTAAGAAATTTCCTAGTGACCTAAAGTATCCTTGGGAATATTTTTTAACATTTAAGAGAAGCCTCTGAGACTGCATGGGGATCACATGACTCACTGCAATGTGATACTCTTCAGGAGCACGTCCCTTACGATTGTGGTGGAGCAAACTGTGAAAAATGCATTTCAGCTTCCACCTAATCTGTGAATCTACCTGTCATTTTTATGTAAAACAAGCTCAGGGAGCAAAAAGTCAACTCATTGGTCTCCTTTGATATAGAAATGAGAAATGGCTGGGAAATGTGACAGGCGTAAAGAAATGGAAGGTGCTTCTAGACTTAATAATGTGGAGACACCCATGAAAGAAATTTTTCAGGATTACAGCGTGGTCCACCTTCACAGTTAGTAAAATGATAGCTTTTTCCTCCTTTTTTTTTTTTCAATCAAGACAACATAGATCTTTTCCTCTGTTCAGGTTTTATAACGTTTACCACTTGATAGGTAAAGAAATGTGACTGAAATATGACATGTGATAGATGTTTCTCTGTCTCTGCCCAGGAGAACAAGTCTTCCCAACACAGAAGCCTTTCTCTGTCTATGTGGGGGGAGGAAAGAAGAAAAGTATAAGTCTTCTTTATTCTATATTCCATTAAGATTTTTTGTTTAAGGTGGCAAGGAGATGTTGCATGCCACAGACTGACCTTGTGTACTTCCCTATCTGTTCCCAGATGACTCTAGGTTGTTGTCCTTTAGCTTTTACTCCTTATTTTTGCCTCTTCCTAATGTCATGTATAATAGATTAGGAATCTCTTCATAATTACCAATCCCTCAAGGCCAGTGTGTCTTCTACCACCAGATCTGAGAACTGCACTTTAATTATGCATTCAGAATTGGAAAAACAACTGTGACTATAACATCACCAATAAAATTATGGCATAAAAGGGCTATGAGAAAAATTTGCTCTGCCATAGCTTGGACTCTAAATTCTAACAGCCTCAGCATATGAACTTTTACAAGTACACTTCTAGCACTGGGGATTTTGTTAGCAAGAGGAAAGACTCTGCTATAGGAAATTATAGGAAACCCTGAAGCTTGGAAACCCAACAGACTCAATGCTAGAAGGCACAGAACTTTGAGGGATTCAGTCATTGGCCAGAAGCCTTATGGTTTGGTATTGGGGAAACAAAAAGTTATCTTGGAGCCTTTCTTCCTAAAATATGGTATAATCATTGACCATTACATAAAACTTCAGTTTTAAAAACGGTATTGCGCATGAGTAAAGGTGTGCAAATATACATTTATAAGTACATGCATTTGTGTGTTTGTGTGTGTATATGCAGATGGTCATATTTACTACTAATTGTCACAAGTTATGAAAAATAATATTCTGCGGGTGTTCTTTTATGATAGGTCTTTTTGACAATTCCTTATAAGAACTGTGCACTGAAGAACTTACCCATTGCTAAATAGGAAGATATACTAAAAAGAAGACTGATTCGTTAATGTCATTATGTACCACATTCCCTGAACAGATAAATCTTAAATAAAATATGAAGCCAAAGAAGGATTTGTGTTCTATGTCCAAAAATAGGATGGACTAGGAAAAAGTATCTCTGAAAATCTGAACAAAAAAAAGGGAATACAAACCATTAGAAATAAATTAAATGTGAGCTATGCCCCTCTTTTTGCTGGGGTGATATGAAGGCAGTGAGGTTTCCTGCTTAGAGCAAATGGCTGTGAGCAAGAGGATTCTTGGTTCTAATCCCCAGTGAGCCAACCTTAGGCAAGTCATTCAGCTTTCCTTTGCTTCAGTCAATCCAGCTTAAAACCACATAAAGCAGGTCCTCAGTGAAGCCAGATTCTGCAGCTATGCCAAGATATCTCTCAGGCAAATAGACAGGAAAAAAAAGCGTAAGAAGAAAACTACATAAAGAAGGGGGGAAAAGCGTTCTTAATGGTTTGCAAGAGGTTGAACAGAGGCCAAATACACCACCATGCTGACATGAAACATTTCCTAACAGAATTTGAGATGTTATGCTAAAGTAGGTACATTTTCTATTGAGATTTCTCAATTTATGATAGTGTGCCCTGCATAAAATATTTACCGTGCTTTGATAATAATTTACTAATATACCATCAGGAATTAGGACCCTTCCAGAGTTACAAGTATTAGAAAAATACATTAGTAACTTAAGACATTAGAATTTTTAAAATACAGACATTTCTTCTCACATAAAGTGAATCAATAATTCAGTTGTTCAGCAAATTCCCCTCTGCCTCCAAACATTTTACTAGAAAGATGAATATGAGAATAGAATCGACAGCTTTAGGGTGTGATACACAAATAAAAGATAATGAAAACTAGAATTAAATTCATGGGCTGCATTTGTTTTCTCTGCATGCTTAATAGAGTCTCCCATTGTTAAGGACTCTGTAAGTAATCATAGATTTCTTATTTAGTCTACTGGAAGAAAAAAATGAGGTACTATGAGGATTAAAATGACACGAATTATAAAATAGATAAAATATACATGCATGGGCTACTCAGCTGGTATTTTTTCTGCCAGCATGTAAAAAAATTATAGATGCAGTAAATATTTGAGAAATCATTCTCTTTACAGCATTATGCATGGAGTTGTCAGTTTTCACCACTGAGCTTTGTTGATTTATATCAAATACCTAATTTAAATATAAAAGGGATAGTTACATTTATAGCACACTTGAGTATTTAGGAATACCTACTGATATTGCAGCACTTCTTTTTTTATTCATATAAAAGTAATCCATACAAATAAATAGGAGCAATGCTAATCAGCAGAGGAAAGAATGGCCATTTTTTTTCTTTTCTAACAGATTTCATTGCAGGCTGTAAATAAACAGAGTAGCCAGTGTTCTACCTGGTATTAATTCTAAACATATCTAATTGTCCTGATGAAGAAACTATCAGGTGAGACTGTTCTATCATATGCATTACTTTGGCACACGTAATCATCCCTGTGTTTCTTCTAACTTGAGTGAATAGTCTTGAACTCAGCACACCTGTGCAGCAGTTTACTTAATGATAATGTATTTAAAGGTATTATTCTGCCACATATTGCAAATAAAACTTTGAACTGCTGCATTTTCAGTGAAGAATGAGATTAATTACAATACTGATAGGACACCCTTGCAGTAGGGGTCTAAGGATTCCCCATGCTTTGGATTCTTTTGTCTCTTATCTGTTGAAAGATCACTGTAGGTCAGTCATGCAAACTGCATATTTTTATCTCCCAAGGAGAGCAGTGAGGAAAACAAAACAATAGCTGAGCTTTCCTATGACATTGTAGTGGGGGCAATAGGTTTGGAAGGAAAGGATGTGAAAGACTAAAGTGTGGACGAAACAGTTACTCTCCCACCAGCATGGTTCTATGGGAATACACTATGCTGACAGCTGGCGTAGACTTTTATCACTGACTTGAGAGAAGTGAATGAAATATAACCAGAGAACAAAAGAAAAATAAATACACTAAAATACATGCATCATTTTGTATACTTAGAAGTCTGCTAGCAAAAGTTAGAACTTGAATAACTTAATTCAGGACCCAGTAACAGGTCATACAAAATCTCTGCCTCTGCTCCTTTATCTATAAACAGACACAAGAAGAAACTTCATCCATTTCTTCATGTCGAGTCATTATGGGATTTTGAAAAAAGTGTGGAGCCAAGTATCCTGAGAACCAACATTGCTTACTCACAATGGACAAGAGAAAAACAGTTCTGCAGCTGGAAATTAGGAAATGTCATGCCTGCCAGATATTCTCTGGGCCTTCAGCAAGACCCAAATCAGTGAATCCCAAAGAAACCTAAATGCTTTGAAAAAAGTTTGCTAGAGTTTAATCCTAGGGTTTAATCCTTCACAGCAAGAAAACTTCATGCTAGAAATTTGAAAATGCTTCATTAATTCTGTATAAATTATTTCATCGCGTCTTCTCTAATATTCAGTATTGTACATAATTTAAAATTCAAATTTTGACATTCTCTTCCTTTTTTTTTCTATTTTAAATGCAGGGCTATAGTAAATCAGAGTCAGATGAAACAAGAAGTGCTTTTGGAAAACTTTCTTAACAGATGTGGTTCCAGTGGATCCACAGTCCTACTCCAGGTTTAAAAACTAATCATTCTCTCATACCGTTCTGTGTCAAGTCAGAGTTTTGGGAGTAATACATACCTCAAGTTTTGCTTTCAGGGGGCACTAAAAAATACCTTGATTTGGTGTAGTCCTAGTGCTGCCCCAAAAATACGGCAAAAAAGTACTCTGGTAAATGTATACTATAATTAGACTATATTTCAGTAATAAAATGTATAAAATATTAATAAATTGTTTGGTAAGTGACACAACACAAAGGAAAGGTGACTTTCTTTCCCTCTCCTTCTCATTTTAAACTGAAAGCAAACCTGAATAGAATTACTGGTGAGGATGAAGAAATATGCTCATGTCTGCTAAAGATGCCACATGCAGGCATCTGGAACTGCTTAATTATCTTCCATTCTGGATTGGACTAGATAGGACTAAAAGTAAATTTTCTGTTTCTAAATCAAATCTGTTCAGACATGCCACATGCACTTGTTCTCATCAAGGATTAAGTGCATGACAAGCTTGAACTTTTAACACCGAATACTTCTGAGATACCGGAGAGCAAAAAAAGGTCACAACACTTCCGTAAAACTGAAACATGTAAATTTTTCACAACACCGTCACTCAGAATTGATTTCCCTTATTTTCTTCGATTTTTCCAAAATAACCCCCCATTGATCTAAGAATAAGAATGAGAAATAACAAACTGAATATGCATTTCCTCCCCTTGGAAGTTAAAATGGGTGAAAATAAGCCTTGGAACACAGTAGCTTGTGTTACCTTCCCTTGTGAGCTGTTGCCCAAACTACAGTGCAATAGCATCTAATCTGAATTCAGAGGCAACAGCCAGACATCATCCAAGAATAAAATCATATGTTTCAGAAAAATAAAAAGCTAGCTACCTGCTTTTCTAGCTCCTTGCAGAAGCTGGATGTACCACTGCTAGCAGGTAGGGATTCTTTTTGTCAAATGAAAGACAATGGTGACCAAGAGGCTGGGGTAAAAAAGCATAAGTAAATTTATGGATACTTCAGTATCCTGAACCAAAAATAGGAAGATTTTATAAAAAGATGTCTCTATTTAAAATTAATCAAATTTTCAATTTATTCAATTTTCTGCGATGCTTTTTTTCAGGTATGATACTAACTGTTAAATAGTAAGAAAATGTACAGCTGGATAAACATTTGAAACAAAAGGAATTAATATTTTAAAAATTCAGTAATAATAAAAGCCTGCATTAAAAAAAAACCCCAAACCCTCAAACTTAAATGAATTCTTGGCTTGATTAAGAGCACTCAATTTCCCCTATGCCCCTGCATTACCTAGCTGTAGAACACCATAGAATGCCTCATCATTATGATTCTCACTTTCAAAACAACTTTTTCTCCACTTTCCTTTTATAAGTTTTCCATCCCCACAGAAAAAAGGAGAACTATAGATGTGAACATTAACTAGCCCATCCTTTTCTGAGTTGAATAATATGGTAGCTACTGACTTTTAGACTGAATGAAATGAAATAATGAATGAAATAAAATGATCACTTAAAGCCAAGGCAGACATAGTAGTTCAAACTTTCGACTTTTCCAAAGAGTTCTTACTTCACCAAAATGGGCTCTAACTGACTGCTAATCCTGTAATTGTACAGCATTTTCAATGCTAACCTAACAGGGTGATTAACTTGTATTCTGCATTTGAACAGAAAAAAAAAAAAAAGGAAAAATAACTTTGCAGGATCACAAAAAACGGATGACTTGATAGAATGACAGAACTAAGTCTGTGGCTTATGTGTGGGGATGCTAGCGATACAAAGCTCAGTGGAAGCTGGACTGTAATTCGGGTAAAATTTTTACTGAACTCATTTTAACTACAGCCAACAAACTTTGTACCAGGAATCAGCTAGCAATATTTTATGGACTTTTTCTCAGATACATGTACCCATTACCCTACTTCTTCAGAGGTGAAAGACCTTCTTTCCCCAACTTGCAGCACTCTAATGTGGATCCCCTATTGCATACACTCATAATAAACTTCTACTTTTCTCTGTTCAGTGTCACAGAACACTTTTTGCACTGCAGTTAAGATCTTCCATGACCAAGGCAGCAAGAGTAGGGCCTGCTCTTCCAGAGCTGCCTCACAGTCCCCCTGCCTGAGGCCAGGAGTGCCAGGCCAGGGCTGAGAAAATACTGCTATCATCAGTTCCCTGACTGGACATCCATCCATGCCTGTTTGCCACAAGTGCAGCCCAGGAGCCGAAAGGGAAAATCCTCTCATTACCTCCCTGCAGTTTCCTGTGTGTTCTGAGGGATGGCAGGGTGGGAAGGCAGGGCTTGGGTACCTGCGGGGCCCTGCAGAGCCCCCTCTCCAGTGCTGCCCAGAGCAGCACCATGTGTCTGCCCTCTGGGCAGGCAAGGGCTCATCCTGCAGAGATCCTCATTCTGTACTCATCTGCAATTTGGATGTTTTAATAAAACACATCCTGAGAGAACAGAAGCTTCCTGGGATGCTTTTTATGTGCTCACTGTAAAAAAAGTGTGTGGGCATTGGGACTACCCCATTTCAGAGCTGTCATCACTCATGTTTTCAACCTGGCATATGCATGTTTTGCAATAGTTTTTTTTTATTTTAACATCTTCTGTTTATGGGGGTACTGCTGAATGTCTCTGACCATTGTTTCTAAATCCGCTGAAGGGCAGAGTATCACTCCTTGTCTTTCTTCTGCTTTGCATTTGGAGTCAAGTAGCGCAAGTGTTTACATCATGAATGACAGATAAAAATCATCAGCTTCTATCTTCCCATCGTTTTTTATCCTCGTGTTGCTATAGCAAGCATGTGATAGGTAATTAACTATGAGCATAACAACAAGAAAATATTACAGCACCAATTCATCAATGTACAAAACTGAGCGTAACCAACCTTCCTCCAGTTTTTCTCAAACTCATTTGTACAGTTAGAACAACTTCAAGAAAATCTGCTCCCCAGCAGCTGTCACTTAGAGCTTCAGCAGTTATTAGCTCCTTTTTCTAGTCGACATCCTCCCTACACCAAATTAGATACCAGGCTTTCTCAGGGCTGAATATATTGATGGTTTATATGAAAGGTACTGTTACTTTATATGAAAAGGCAGGAGAGTGACATAACTTTTTTAAATAACGGAGTGACAACTCAAAGGACGGCCCACCTGGCAACATTCCCTAAACTGACTCTTAAAATTATATGGATTGGTCAAGGAAAGCATTTTCTTTAACTATATTCGTAAAGTCAGTGCACCGAAAGTTTTCCTTTGTGCTTCCTTCCCAGTTCTAGTGCCCCTTATTTCTAAAACAAAAATGTAGCAAGTAGCACTGGAAGAGCTCCATCTTTCATGCACTGGGAGTCTTATAAAGGCCAGATCTCTGACTGTTTCAAAGGGAATATTTTCAACAAGATTTCTGGTTATGTAGTGCAATGATGTTCATTTTGATAAGCTTTTATGGCTGTCAGCATACTGATTGTTCACACTGACACAAGGTTTACACAAATAGCAAATAAGAACCACAAGTATACGAAGAAAATACAGCTGTTAGATTACAATCAAAATATTATGAAATTAGTCAATCATTATGTAGATATTATAATAATTTCTGACTATCCAAGTTTTAAAAGGGAAAGTTCTGAGGGAGCTCAGCCTTTTCAGCCTCAAGAAAAGACGACTGAGAGGGGACCTCATTAACGTTTATAAATATCTAAAGGGGGCGTGTCAAGAGGATGCAGCCAAGCTCTTCTTGGTGGTGCCAACCAACAGAACAAGAGGCAATGGGCAGAAAATGATGCTCAGAAAGTTCCACTTGAACATGAGGAAGAACTTCTTAACTGTGCGAGTGACCGAGCACTGGAACAGATTGTCCAGAGAGGTTGTGGAGTCTCCTGTCCTGGCAATATTCAAGAACTGCCTGGTTCTGCATTTCGTGCAATGTGCTCTAGAATTTTCCTGCATTAGGTAGGTTGGACCATATGCCCACTATGGTTCCTTCCAACCTGACCCATTCTGTGGTTCTGTGGTGTGCTCTAAAAATATCACTGCACAGAAGTTTAAAAAAACCCTGGTCAAGAGACAAGACTACAGAGTAAATTTACAATACATGCTGAGAGTAAAGTGCATAATTATCTGTGAATAACTAATAATTGGAATGCCAGTTTATAAAAATAATCAGTTAAATGTATAGTACTTTCAAATTATTGTTTAAGTGTGACCATAAGATCACTAGAGATCTGCATAATAACACCTTCTTTATTAGAACTATGAACTACTAATAACTGTCTGCAATAAAAAAGCTAATGTTTACTGAGGGTTAATGGATATTAATTTTGTATTAGTTTGGATTGAAAGATAAAGGAGTACTTTCTAAGGAAAAAACATGTCATGCTGGTTTTTCTTGTCCATCATTGCAAAGATGTAAGTACTTATGTTATCTACAGTACTTGTAAGTAGAACTGGCACCTTTACTTGTGTACACAGCTTCTCTTTTCAATAAATAGCTCAATTGCCTTTTGGTAATGTAAATTTAGCACTCTATCTGGCTCCTACCACTAGGATACATACAGTATCCTGTAAATTTGTTTTTTTGGGTTACAGAGGCAGTCAACTTCAAGGTGTGAAATTTCTCAGACATACTAGAATATAGGCTAAGAAGTTGAATGTCCTGGTGTATTTTCTGTCAGATAGCTCTAGGTATATTGCTTGGCACACAGGCAATCTACTTGTGCAATACAAGCGTCTACCAGTTTCCATTCACTGTGTGGGTAGCTGAGACACTGCACTTAGTTGGCGCCAATTTTAAGTGTCATATTGTCTTAGTTAGTCAGCTGAAGTGATTTGTTTGAATATTGGTCAAAAGCTCGGGGTAATTTTCTTTTTGAGAAAGACTGGATGATTCACCTGTTTGCTAAGCCTCCTTAAAATCCTGCAGAAAATTCTGTGCATGTTCTTATTGATAAACTGCAGCAGCAGATACAGATATAGGAGGAGACTGTAATGATTACTTCCAAGCTGTTGGAGTGCTGTGGTAGATTTACTATAGGGTCACAGAACAAACAGTTTGAAAGCCAGTAGAAAGTACCCAAGCTACAACTCGCCACTCCCTTTAACACGCATAGACTTGAATATTTTGGATGAGGCCTTTACATGATAGCATTTCTATCTAGTATAAAAATAACTCATTTACCTAACTCAGCAACAGAGGACAATACTGACTGCAGAAGAGAACATCGTTGCTTCTAAATAAAAGCTTAGAATTAAAATAAATCTGGCTTCTAAAATTTCTTTTTTCTTTTAATTTTCTGTGTTTAACAAAATGATGCTCATGAGAGCAGTCTCAGCTACAGCTTGAAGAAAAACTGATTTGTGTAAAAATGTGGTAAATGTCTTGGTTCCACTTGTTTTAAAATTTGTTGTACAGTGATCAGTTTGTTGACAGAACATCTGCTCATTTCATCCTTTGCAAGCTCAAATCTGTATCACACTTCTGCTCTGTTTTCAAGATAGAGTATCTTGACATATTTTTGGCTCTACAGTCATATTCAGTGTCAAGAGAAAGATTTCCATATTTGTCTGTTGCTCCTATGAAGAAGCAGTCATGGAACTGCTCTTTCATACATATTTTCCCCAGATGTTAATTCAAAAGCTGAACCATCCCAAATATGTACAGAATGTCCAAATTAACTTGAAAAGTCATTGAAGACTTAGGTTTTTCAACAGCAGGACATGGTTATAAACCATTCCCACTTTGGGATAAGTTCTAAGGCTGTGCAGAATCAAGTCTTTGAAATATCAAAGACTGCCTATACTGTTTAATTAAACAGGGTCAATGAGAAGTCTTAGGTTCTGAAGCTTACTAACATTGCTCGCCTCCATCTAAAGAGTCTGTGCTCCTGAACCATTTTGCAGTCCCACATTGTGTTCACGTGGTACTTAAACATAACTGTGCTTCCTTTTCCAGCACAGAGGAGGGCTGTGAAGGCTGTATTGCTGCCCCTTGGAATGCTCCTCTGCCTTTAGGAGCCTGTGGCTGGTGCTGCTGGCACAGAGCAGGATTTCAAGGTGCCAGGCACGCTGGGGCGGTGCTGCGGGGGTGTATAAAGCAGTGGGAGCTGAACCCGGTGCAGGCTGTGCTCCCTGCTCACTAGATCGCTGGTTACACTGTCGTGGGGCTGTGCACAGGCACTGTCACAGGTTGTGCTGGCCCTGGGTTGAGGTCTCACTTTTCCCAATAAAGATAAGAAAAATGGAAGTGTATAAATGATTAGAAAATACAGTGTTTGAAGTGTTCTTGTTTTCTTTTAACTTGTCAAGAAAATACCATTTTATCGATATATTAACCTCTATGGGACTTATTAAAACCAAATAATAGTTTTTATAATTGCTTTCCTCTTCCACAAGAATAGTTTCGATTTCTACATAATTTAGTAAATTTCATCTTTAAACAAAATGAGAAATTGAAATATAATTTTTTCAATACCAGTTTTATGAAAATATTTGTGATACTGAAAACTTTTCAAAACTGCAAAATTGTTATTTGTATTTATTTTAAATAAAAGTTACAATTTATAAAGTAATCCAAATTTCAGTTTGTAAAATTAAGAAAATAATTTTAAAAGGAAAAATCAATACCCTCAGAATCTTATTTTTTTATATTCAAGGCTTTCCTTGTCATCTCACCTTACCTTTTTATTTATGGTCTAAGCATGTATTCTCAAACTGTCATCAGTTTCATGATTAAATAGCCAGCATCCAAAAAGGAAAAAAAAATTGTGCTAAGCATAGATCCTGACTATGCCTGAAGGATCAAGCACTTCACTGAATATATTGAGTTTACAGACTTCTTCTAAATCTAAATAGATGATCTCCTCACATTGCCTCTTATTTAATAGCTCGCACTGCAAGAAGATACAGGACAAAGATTCTATTTTGTCTTCTGCCAAGGAGCTATCAAACCCACAGCTCCTAAGCTATCACCATCAATCTACTATGCTTTTTTTATACAAGGACTCTTAATCACTCCTGTTGTAGCAATTCCACTGTATATAGAATAATCAAAAATCACAGTGATAGAGAGAACTTAGAATGAGAATACATTTCTAGCTTAATGTCTCAGCTCCTAAAAACGTTTCCACTATGGGGGCTCATTAAAAAAGTTCCATTTGGCACTTATTAATTATTGGTAAAATGCATAAACAAATTTTGTGCTGAAAATTGCAACTAGCAGCTTCCCTCCCTGTACAGAAACTTTACCCATTAGGATGGATCTTCATCCTCACACTCCTGCATTCTCTCTGAGCAAATTAATGTGCAATTGTTTCTTGAAAAGTAGATTATCTGAAACAAGACAATGGGAGCATTTCTCTCTTATGATATTTCAGAGGCTGGTACTTAGACCAGTGCCCAGAGAGTGGAAGGCTCACATCTCTGTCTATTATCTCCTTAGAAGTTTTCTAATCATTGAATTTGCATACAGAAGGTTATGCAAGGCTTTAGCAGAAATGTAATTTCCAATTCCAGCTTTCCCTCTTCCTTACTGGAAGCTTAGAATATAGTTCAGAAAATTAATTCTATAAATTTTGACCATTTTAAAATTTATCTATGATGAGGCCCCTCATACTTCAGAGGAGAGTGGAAACCTTTAAATAGTGACCCAAAGGAATAGAGTGTTTGACATGAACCAAATTACTCAGATTCAGTTTCACCAGTATAAAAGACTTCAGAATATGAGAATATGCTTACCTGCAAAATAATTATTGACTTAAAATAACTATTGACTTAAAATAACAGCATGCATTATAAACAGTAACCTCAGGAATAAGGATATACCTTGGCTGCTCATACATCTCAGCTGGATATAAGATTTTTTGAACACATAATTAGTCTCTGAAAAGTCCTCCAAATCTATGAACTTTGAAGTATTCTTAAAAAATTATTTTTGTGCTCCTCCTGTTAAAGATGGCAACCAGAGTCCCCAAAATACCCACTCTGAGCCACCTCCACTTTTTCTAACCAGAGAGAATGATGAGATCTTGTTTACTTCCTCCTCTGAATCTATGTTCATGACTTGTAATAGAACACTGAAATAGCACATGTTACTGTGGGAGATTAAGACATTATTCTTCTCTTCTTCCTTGAAGCTGCTTAATTAACATTTCTACCAAACTGTTTAATTTATCCTACTAAGGGCTGGCTTCCTCTATTGCAGCTTTCTGAACATGGTGATAAAGCTTCATACGTCATCTAATGAGAAATATTACATTCTCAGTCTCTTAATTAATTCAAAACCATCCCCTACCTAATCAATTTTTATAATAAGTTAGGGTTGGTTTCTTTTGCAAGAATGGTCATGGACACTAACCTGTGAAGACAAACTTCAGAGCCACAAATTCTGAAGGGTCTCTTATCCCTAAATACAATGTCTAGAGTCCTGCACAATGTCAGATTTAGCATAGTAAATATTATGACACATGCTTTCAAATGAGATCCACAAACATTAGAATTTGTCAAAGGTGGATTTTTGCATGATGACGTCTGTTGGCTCTCCATTCAGTGCCTGTGATTTCTCTTTGGAAACATTTACCTCTGCATGGATCTGCACAAGGAATATCCAGTCTAGTCAAGCACAACAGAGGGGAAACCAAGCTAGAAGAGGTGCTGGAAAGAGGATCAGAGTAGTAGAGTGCCTATCATACAAAGCATGAGTAAAAGTGCTTATCCTCCTTAAGTTAGCAAAATAAAGGCTAAGAAGACATACTGTAGTTAAGAAGACATATAATCACTCTCTATAAATAATTATGTTTGGAAAATAATTACATGCCATGAAAAGAGAAGGCCTATTTAAGCTAAAGGGCACTGTTGGCAGTAGAAAAATGTTATGAATGTCCGTGAATAAAATTAGGCTGGAGATCAAAAGTATTCTTAATGATGAGACAGCAGTGACAATCTGGAACAGCTTCCCAATAGCAATAGTAGGGTGAAGAAAAATAAAGCACTCAGAAGCCAGTTCCCATTAAGATGGAGTCTGATCTGTTTATGAAAGTTATACAATTATATTGAGTAACAGAAATAGGCTCCAGTGAACAAAGAGATGTATTTTCTATCCTATTTTTCTGTTTCATCTAATTGCTCTGCTCAAGACTAAAAGTTCAGAACACCAAGGCTCATTATATTAGTGCTTTAGTTCTTGATACGTCTCTCAGTGCCTAAACAAGAATCTGTTTTACTAACAGTATTAGTTACACACATTTTCTCCCTCTAGATGCAAAGAAATTGCATAAGGGAAGACTTCTCAACCTGATTTATTTACTCTGTTTAGGAAAATCCCAAGACCCCAAACATATTACTTAGGAATAAATCTACTATCCCTTAATATGCTGGCAAATTATTTTATTGTTCTCTTTAAAAAACGCCAAAAACCAGATGGTTAAATGTCACAACTTTGAAAGATAAAATAAAAGTAGGCAGCTTTAAGCATGAAACGCTATTAAATTAATTTTTTATGAGAACAGAAATATTGAAAAAGTGAGACCTAAATTTGTGGCCTCTATGGCGGAAAATTAGCTCTTGGGAGCTGGGGAAAAGAATGGGGAGAGGAGATAGAGTGGGAGTTTTTTATCTGCATTTTCTATAAAGATCCCTGACAAGAATATCTATTAACTGCCTAATTTGCATAAACCTTCCACAACTGAAGCTCAAGTAAGCCTTGAGCATTTAATTCTGAATCATCTTATTCAGTATTTTTCAGCACCACATTTAGTCTTCAATTCTATCCCATTTTTTCCAGGCGTACTGGTGGTAGTTATTTCCCTGCAATGCTGGTTAAGACTATCCCTTATGAAGTTTTCTGGAGTGACTGAGGTAAAAGTAAAAATGTTCTGATATTTTCCCCTGGGAGAGTGAGCAGTTCCTTTGGCTTAAATAGGCTTTAACTGCACCCCACAGAGTGATGCTTCATAGCGTATTATTAGTGTGATCAAAAAGAATGTTATGAGGAGAAGCTGAGCGCTAGCCAATGGTAAGCACCGCATGTATATTTCTCATCTATATTTAACAAATTCAGAAATTTCAAAGTGGAGTCTTGTTTTTCACACCACCATCCTCAGCATTTTTGCTGTTTTTGCCTTGTTGATTTTTTAAAAATTTCACATTTTTGACAGTCATGTGTAATATGTAAGGCTTACATATTAAATTTGCACACTAACAGAACCAGCTGCATGAATTTTCAGGTTTTGTGTTAAAAAGGCAAGGTATCTTCTGCAACCCAAACAGTGAGTCAGCTGCAAAGAATTTTGCTGTGATTTCTAGGACTGCTCAGTTTAACTCATTCTGAAGGAATATTTAAAATCTCCCAGAAGAATAACTGTACATTATTTCTTAATAATGAAAAAAAGTGTAGCTTCCTAAAAAATCCAACAATTCTACTAAATATTTGGAAATTATTCTGCAAATATTTTGACAGCATTTTAATTTTTTTATATGCAAAACAATAAGAACTCTTTTTCTTTTCTCTCTCCTTTTTTTTTTTTTTAATTAAAGAAAAAAATGTGCCATGAGATTTTTATTTTGGGACTCTGAAAATGACAAATGGGCATATTTCATTGCAACTCCTGGGCAATTCATCTGTCACCTAGTTTTCCACTGAGGTTCATTGCCACAGAGTAATCCTTCTTCTAGCAGTCATACAAAGTCTGATAATCCATTTTTCCTCATTATCAAACTTGATTTCCTGTGGGATTAGTTTTCCTACACATTGTCTAGAGAACTGAATTCTAGGTGTAGCGATTATATGCTAAATTCTCTGGAATATCTGGAATCAGAATGCAGTGGGCCAAATTCATCCTTTGACCAGTGTTACTAGTACCACTGCTGTTAAGCCAAAAATTAATTTGACACTCTAACTTTAGGAATAATAGAAGCAATGTTATTACAAGTCCCAAGTTATTGTTTGAAATAGCAATATAACCTGCTAATCATCCTTAATTGATTCCTTTTATGCTTGTAGTAAAATCTTTAAAGTAATTTCCATTCACTGGAAGCCATGAAGGGTGACTGTTAGACCTCCCTTAAATACCTTAAATAAGTCCATGTCTCATAAAGAAATGCTATTCTACTGGGCTAATCAAAAAGATGCTATTCCGTGGTGAGTACACCTGAGTTTTTCAGGAAATGAATACAAGAGCTGCATGTTAGTGTTGTTATAAAGGAATGTCTGCTTTAAAAGAATTTAAACTTTACTGCATGATAGTAAATCATTCAACTGACTGTTTTGAATAAAACTTGAATTTCCATTGAATTGTCTAGAAATATAAGGACATATAATTGTTTTGCAATAATTTCAGTAGCAAACGTTTACAAACAGAATATTCATGTATTAAGTATATATTTTGCATTCTAGAGTTGTTGAATATGTTCTTCCACATACATAAAATAATTCAAAGTTAATATATCACATTAATCTAACCACAATTTACAGTAGCAATTAATGAATTCAATTTTTTCCTTCCATTACTATCCTTCCAGTTATGTTTCAGAATACTCCAGTTAAGTGATCTGACATTGTATGTACACTAGACATTGGAAGAGAAAGACCTTCATCTTTTTATTAGGTAATACTTCTCTGGAATGTCCCCATCACCATGCTTGAATTGAGGTGGACTTCTGAAGTCCTGAAGGAACCTGTGGGCAAACTACAGAAATGGGGTCAATTTCAGCATCGGATGTTTTTTCCTTTACTTTGATGAGGATATGAGATTTGCCCTGTCCCACAGTATTAACATACTAAGCCTAACAGTCTCATAAAGAAGGCATTAAATTTCTTAGATATTTTTTTTTCCTCCCCTTATGTTTTGGTCTATTTTAAAATTAAGATTTTTTTGTCCAAACATTCCATACGGGACACCTTGTTAAGGTGTTGACACATAGTTAAAGCAGACGTTTCTGAATTAAAGCTCGATGTATTTGTTTTCTAACTAAATAAGATGAGATAAACACGATATATAGTGAGGAACTGCAGATTAAAACAAAAAAATCGATCTCTTCTGAGACAAAACTTATAACTGGCTTCAAAAGCTTTCATAAATTATTAGCTTTGAAATCACTCAAAATGTCTGAAACATTGTATGTGTCACTGATGTACTTGAAGTTCACCTAAGTAACTGTATCATCAAAATGTGCAGACAAAAAATGCCAGCAGCTACGCCACCTTGCAATCAATCACATATCTGTTTCAGAGTTAACAAGTGTCAGAGAATGTGATTTCATCTGCTTCTGCTGCATACATTTAAATGTTCATATTCTTACTAAGGAAGGAAAAAGACCAAAACCACTTGTAAGTTCTGTTTTCCTCCAGCTGAGTAACTTTTTTTTCCCCATAAAGATGGTGCTTTCTTGTAAATTAATAAAATGTATACAATGAAAAATATGTCTTATTTTCATGTGAATGTGTGAGTTGTGCAGTATTACTGTCTTTCAAGAAAATTACATTGTCTATATAGTCAATGAAGAAATAGAGAATGCCCAAATATCTGTTCAGGATATTGCACAGCTGAGTACAAGGAAGATGGGAATATGGGGTTGGTGATGAAAGCAAAGAAATACAATTGGCCAAGTAGAGGAAATAAAGTTGAATGTGTCAAGTAAAAGCTACTCCTGCACTCCAAGGAAGGGTTCCGCACTATTACAATGAACAACTATTTGGTATAAATTGTACTTGTTTCATCAAGCACATGCAAAGGAAAAGCTCATTTGTACTTGGAATTTGACATTATATTAACCATTACCTAGTTAATTCATCCATAACAGTGCCAAAACTACAAAAATAAGCAACTGATTGTTGAGGAAATAGATGCCCCTCAGTTAATAGTGAGTATAATGCTTCATTTCTGTACTCAGTAAGAGGTATTAGTAAACAATGTATCAAATTTCTCCTTTCCTTCCTTCTTTCTTCCTTTCTCTCTTTTTTTCTTTTTCTTTCTTTCTTTCTTTCTCTTTCCTTTCTTTCTCTCTTTCTTCCTCTCTTTTTCTCTTTCTTTCTCTCTTCTTTTTTCCCTTTTTACCCCATGGGTTTTCTCCCTCCTCCCACTTCTCCCCATGAATACAGAGTACCAAAGTGCTTCCTGTTCTGAGCTACAGGACACATGCTGGGTACAGCTCTTGAAGTTTGCTCAGCAAGGGCTAGAAGTAGGCAGCACAGTGAGTTAATGGAAGAATAATTTAAAGTGAGCTTGGGTGGTTGAAAAAAGAACCCACACATAGTGGTAATAAGGCTTGCCTTTTTTGTTTCTGTTAGTAGCTGTTGATAATTTCAGATCTTTTCTTTCAAAATCTATTTCAAATCAAATCTGGAACAGCTAAGTCTATTTAGGTCTTATCTGTCACTTTTTTCATAATTTCTATTAATGCTACTCTATGCGTATTGATGATAACTATACAAAAAATAATTAAGTACAGTTAAGAACAGTAATTTGGGATATGTACATTTATTATTGTAGAGATTTCCATAAATTATTTCAACTTTTCTTCTGCAATAGAGAATGGTATATTCAGTACAGCTCCCGAATAAATCCAAGGACTAATGTTATTTATTTTCTCTTTCTTTTAAAGAGACTTTTGACATTAACCTTTTGTACTCCAAGCATATCTAAAGCATGAATGTTCTGGTACAATAGTGAAGATGGCATACTCAGTATTTCTGCGGTAGGGAATCCACAGATCTGCCGATTTAGCATATCTTTTGCTTCACATAAAGAAATACAGATTTCCATTTCAGAAAATTACTGTTCTTATATAGTCACTTAATAGCTCCAGTACAGAGAATGCCCTTTTCCTTACTTGTTTATCCTCTGCCACTACTCATCTACTGCTTTTTTATTATTCTTGAAGTCTTACTGCAGAAAAAAACCCCTAAGTTAATTTGTAGTACAAAAAGGATAGAACAGAAATTCAGTTCTTGCAGGTGAGGATAGAGATGTGCAGCTTGTAAGTTAAAAAGAAGGCACCAAATGCAGAGATCTGGATGGGAAGAAGTACCAATTAATCTGTGGATACTACTCAGTGCACTCTTTCCTGGATGCATACATGGTTAAGATTCTCAAAGCAATCCACAGTGTAAAAAACCCCTTCTCCTTTACCATGCTAAACTGGGGGAAGTCAGAAATTACCAGGAAGAACCTGATGACAATGGTCTCAGAATTTTGCTGGTCTTGGGCAAAACAAACAAGAGAGTGCAGTCAAAAACTTTAGTTGTGAGGAAAAACTAAGGGGAAATTTCAGCCCTCCTCGTAAAGTCTCTAACTTGCAACAAACTGTAAAAAGAAAAAAACTATAAAGAAAGGTATCTTTGGAAATTACTAGTCCAGTAGGTAAAAAATAGCTTTAACGACCTTCACAGAACAGGACGTATCTTAGTAAGATATGGAGAATGAAATTATCAAACTGCTAATGAGCAGGTACAAGAGAGGCTGAGTTTGTCACATACTCTTGCAATAAACCAGCTTATTTCTTATATGAGAGAAGGACCATGTTTGAGACAGGGGATTCTGAACCTATTGACAATTTGTTTCTGTACTGGAGTTCCAACAGTGCTTTCACTTAGCACTGGCTTTTGCTGTCCTAATGGAATGGCTGCTGCTCCCTAGGGATCTTGCTTGTGACTGGTTTCGGTAGTCAGTAGTGAACATGCTTGCATTACAGGATCCTTAAGCCTCTCTTAAAAGGATTTATGTGACTCTTAACTGACAACGTTAAGATCATTTGCAAATACTGCCCAAGAGAGGAAATATATGACTTTCTAACACTTGAAGTAAAGAGGTGGAAGTGGGAATTCAGAGCAATTTGCTGAATGGAAACGAGAAGACTGATTTTAAAAATAAACACCCAGAAAAGACTGGACATAGTTTAATTTCTAGATTTAGAGTGAGCGTGGGTTTTTCTTACAGATTTGGGTACCCTAAAAATGTAAGAATCAAAAGAACAACATATTGATCTGAATCTCTCTTGAAATACAGGAATGAAAAAGAAACCAGCTTCCTTATTTGATTACATCAGCACAGAGTTTTCCTAAGTTAACAGCTCTATTGTGTATGTCATCACCTCAGACTTTGAAAGGGATCTACTTCTGGTCTAATTAGCTGTGTTTTAGTTAAACATGTTATGCCTTTTACCTTGAAATTTCTGACATGCAGACTGCAGCAATTATTTCTCTAGGGCTTTTTAAACCTAACAATTAGTATTTGCAACCACAGTCCTTATGCTCTGAGCTATATTATGCAAAACATCAAATACTCCAATTGCACTTTTAGGGTTTTATGCTATTTAATGTATGATTTTTTATTTCTGGTTCCATTTTAAAAAAAAAAAGGATTTAAAAAAATTTTAATAGGAGGTGCTAATCCAGACTTCAGTAGGCTAAATCGTATCACTAGATATATCTACACATGTGGAAGAGATTATGGGTTTCGAGCCAAAGGTTTTTGATAGGCAAAAACATCTAAAGAAATAGTGATGTAGGAACAATCAGAATTCTAGTTCCAGATTAAGGAACCAGGGCCCAAAGAGGTAATGAGTTTTATCCATGCTTAAGAGCAAAATATTTTCCAGTGATTTACTGGGTTTTACTGGTTTCATTTAGTGTTCAAGTTCTCCAGGAAGGCTTTACAACTGAATTCTTCCAAAGAACATTGCATTTCAAGACAAAATTTTCCTGTTTGTGGTAATAGACACCAAATACCAATTTCCCTTTTATGTTATGAAAAGCTACGCTTACACAGAAATGCTTTTAAAAAAGCATAAAAAGAACTTAAAAACTTTGGTGCCATCTCAAAATGTACTGGTTATTTTTCGAATTATCAAACTGCCAGTTTAAAAAACTGGGCTTTTATTAGCTCATAAGTATTGCTTGTTTGGCTTTCTATGCAACTGAAGAAGAAAATTACATAGAACAGATATGAGCACTGCAAAGTTAGTACAACTTTAAGCAAAAGTCTAAAATCTTCTACTTCACTGTGCCAGCTTACTGATGAGAGATTACTTCCAAAGATCATTACTGGAAATAAATTCCCTAGTAAAACTTAATGTATTGATGCCCACACAGCAAGAGATTTCAATTATTCAACCATCTTATTTATTACCTAACATGTCATTTTGTCTTCTTGCTGTCCTTTCTTAAGGAAGAAATAATGTTTTAAAACACTTTACCTTCATATTTAGGATGAAGCATTGAAAAACCCTAATCACTATTTACTTCCTATCCACTGGACAAATTAAGGAAATGCTTATGTATAAAGTTCTATATGACTTGCTGAGGTTTGTGAACTATTAAAGAGAACAACAATTCTTGTACTAGAAGACTAGATGAATGCAGTTCTTTCAGTTTCAGTACTGTAAACTCTTAAAAATTTGCTTTTCAACCCTGTACACTATTTGCTAAATTTTTATAGCTTTTGGGTCTCTCTTTGGATTAGCTTGCCAACAGGAAATAAGGAATGTAAAGGTACATACAAAAGTATTGCAGAAAATAATTTACTAACTTTGTTGCTTTAACTTCAAGATAAGAGGAATGTCATTTTGTCCCTGGCAAAATCTTCTCCCCAGGGAGAAAATTAATGTTGCACAAACCCACTTTTTTCATCCTTATTCTTGTCATACTAGATTAGTATTAGATTAAAAAGAAATAGTAGTAAAATACCATTTTTAATGAAATTTGACCATGACTCTACCATGTCTAGCATCACAGGCTCTTAGCCTGCACCTCTAACCTTGGTAAAAGGGCCTCTAAACACTGAAATACTAGTTTGGACTCGAAGATTTGAAGCTGCAGCAAGAATAATATAGATACAATATTGTTCCCACCAGTCTGCAATAAGATTAAAAACTTCGAGTAAAAAGTCCTATACTGTTGGTATAGCTGTTGGTCTTAAATCATTATACAATTTGATACCATCAGCAGTGTGAATTATAATTTATATTTACTCCAAAAAAAAATGTGGAAGTTTTTTCTGTATATCAGTATGGATAAATTTCACATCTACATTTGCTAAGATCAGAGCAGTGGAAAAAGCATAGTCTTCAGAAGATGTTGGGGTGGGTGAGCTGGTAATGGTAGAAGCTGAG